>CM021775.1:17706712-17921534 GCA_011076525.1 Nettapus auritus | reverse complement strand
CGCGGCCCCGCGCAGGTAGGAGCCCGCGGCCGGGGAGCCCGCGACGGGCGGCCGGGGGGAGGCCGGGAGGGGCGCGGACGGGCCCCGCGGGTGGGCGCGGGGGCGGCCCCGGTGCCGTCGGGGACGGGACCCCGCGGCCCCCCGGGACCCTCGGGACCCCCGCAGCCGCCTGAGCCAGGAGGCCGCCGCCGCGGTCCCGGTCCGGGGGTCCGCGTCCCGCCCCCTCTTGCGCCGCCGGGTGGCGGGGGACTCGCCCTGGATGCGCCGGGGCAAAATCCCTGCCGGGAACCGCGGGGGGACGCAGCCGCGGGACACTGCGGGGGCACGGCGCTGGAGCCGCCCCTTGCCTCGCCGGCGGGCGTTCGCGAAGTTAGACTCATGTTCGGGGATAAAAGACTGAAGGAAGGGGGGTTAGCAGCGTCCTCTCTGGGAAGCTTAATACCGTTCCAAACTGGGCTGCAAGTGCAAGTCAGTATGAACTTTGATGAAGTTTTGGTTAAAATTCTTGATTCAATTTTTAGTTCATTTTACTGGGCTGCTCCGATTGTCTTTACCTAGCATGTGGATCTCTCCCCGAGAGTTTAGTTTGTGCAATTAGAACTTTATCCGTGGTTTTGCCCCGCTAAGCTGAGCGTGCACCGGGAAAGTTGCTCAGATAAGATGGGACATGCCACAGCTTGCCAGTGGGCTGCCACTGCCTCGGAGGGGACGGGACGCTGCTACAGCCCGTGGCATCGTGCCTCGGGGACACCCAAAGCGCCTCGGGGACACCCAAAGCGCCTCGGGGACACCCAGAGTACCTCAGGGACACCCAAAGCACCTTGGGGACACCTAAAGCGCCCCATGCCCTTACAGGCGTTTGGCCTCCAAACAGCCTGGAAAACAACGTGATGGCAAAAGACGTGTAGGGCAAGGAAAATGGGCAGAAAGCTGTCAGGGAGCTCATGTAAGAAGACAAAAGCTCTCCCAGGAAGCAGCAAGTGAAGCGGAGCGGGGGGGTGGAGCCACGCTAAGAGGGTGCTGCGTCCTGCTGCAAGGTGCCGGCTGCGAGCCCTAACGCGCCATCGCTGCCTGGCCTAGCTGGGAGCCAAAGTCTGAACCAACAGGTGCATTTAAGTCGAGTTACTATTTCTAAGTGTTTCTAAGAGGCACGAATAAGGCTAAACCAAACCAAAAGTAGCTTGGTGTTTTTGTGGGGTCCCCTCTGGGGGGAGGCAAGGTGGGCTCTTGTTCTCCAGCCATCCTGCCAGCTCTGCAGGCTCTGAAGGATGGAGATAGCACAAAGAACAGGAACTGAAGGACCTGGAAAACAAACGAATCTGTCACTTTTACCAGAAGCCCTCTTCTGCAAAGAGGAGGTGGGCAGGCAGGGAAGGAGGGGATGCGGAGCTCCCCAAGCGAGACCCCGTCGTTCCCATGGATTATCAGTCTTGCACACTTGAGTAGCGCTGTAGCACCCAGCTTCTGCGGTTCTGGCTTTAATAAAGTAATGCCAGCCATGCAAATTAGACATTACTTCATTTTCATTAAATGTCACACGCTGCGCTAGGCAGTTATGTTGATTTTCTCTGTATTGACAACAGGCTCTGACTCGTACTGGGAACAAAGAAAAGATGCTCAGCAGGAGGATGTATGTACTGATATATAAGAACATGGCTTAATTAGCGATGTGTGGCAGAGAGCTCCCAAGCTAGAAGTGCAGATTTGCAAATCCAGATGTTTACAGAGGGCCAGAAATTACATTACTCTATCTAATTACAAACTGCCTTGTTAATCAATGTCACTGAGATACAATGGGGCAATTGATGTTCAGATACAATGGCAGCTGTGTCAAGGTATTAACAAACTATAATAGATGCTGTAGGTGTTGGGCTGAAACTATGGTATTTCTCAAGCAGAACCCTTTTTGGTTTGTTTTACAGAAATACTTCTGTGGGTATGGAGAAAATGTGTGAACTGTCCATCTCATGGTAACTAGCCATGACCTAGCTGTTGACAGTTTGAGCACAGTCTGTAGAATGCCTTGAATGTTTCACCCGTGCTTAAAGAAAAGCACCAACTTGGAGATACTCTGGAGGAATAAAAAGACCCAACGGAATGATCCTGAAGAACCCAGGAGTCTCTGAAGAACCGCTTTAGAACCAGTTACTGTCCTCTCAGACAATGAGAGGGTTGCTTGTCTCAGTCCAGAAAAAATACAGAGAGACCAAAATAAACTGGTTTTTACCTTACAGAAGCAAGTTTAAATCTAAGAGGTACTGAACTAGATCTAGATCTCTAGAAACCAAAACGCAATTTAGCCACAAAGCAGTTTAAATCACGAGCAACAGCATTACCTACCCTGCATTACATTGTCAGTGAGCCTTAATCCTGTTTAAAGGAAAGCACCACTGGGAGCTCAGTCTGACTAGACATTTAACTTTAACTCCACTTATGAAAAAAGCTTCTAAGGGGGGCAAGCGTAAGCTTTTCTGAAAACAAGTACAGAAAAATCTACTAGGAGCCTTTTTATTTTTTTCCTTCAAGAGAATAATTTATCAAGAGTTTAGCTAGCTGTGTAGAAAACCACCCTTCCACAGACTACTTGCCTTTTGATTTAATACTTCTCGAGTACAAAATAGAAGGTCTGGCCCAAAACTGGATAACTTATATGAAATGCAGTTTGTTCGCTGCTATATTAGTTTATGAAGGATAAACAGCAAAAAGCAATTCAGGGATTCATATATGGCCGTATAAACTTAAGATACTCCTCTTCCCAAGCATCTACTGGGATTCTGTACAAAGCCTGAAGATGTGTGAAAATGAGATTTAGAGCAAAACAGCTCTTGCTGATCCATACTGCGCACTATCTACAACCATCTCATTTTCTGTTGTAAGGGAGATTTGCATGTGTTTATGGAGATTTGCTTATGGTGTCACCTTCAGCTTCCACAGCAAGCAATTAAGGTGTCTCAAAGAGCAGACTGAGTTCAGTGAAAGAGTGCACAGCAGGAGCAGATGAACTGTTAGGGTCCCACCCAGCAGAAATGATCTGTCATTCCACACCCCGTGGAATACGAAAGGCCGCAGAGACCTGCTGGGCCACGTGCCTGCCAGCACAGGCTGCACAAGCAGAGGAAGGACAAAAATGGCACAGACAGTCTGCTTCAGATGGCCAGGCAGAACAGCACCGGGCCAAAGGAATTCTCTCGTGATCACTTGTGGTTGTAGGAGAAAGAAGGGACGCTGAGGGTAAAACCCAGCCAGTAACATGGACCCCTACAGAGTGCATACGCTTGCTGGGTGCATACCTGAGAACAACCGCCAGGTAGACATTTGTAAATATTCGTATCCAAACATTCTCTGATTTTAGTTGATCACATTAAACCAGATTGCTTTCCAAGGTTAATCATACACGTAATCATACGTTCCTTCCTATACAGAAATGGAATTTCTGGCCAGGGAATATCAAACAAATTAAGCTTAGCTTTTTCCCCGTATCGTAATGTGTTTTGAAATGTTCACAAAGACAGTGATAAAACGTTGAAATAAAAATTCACCTTTTGCAGTTACCATCATGGCAAATCTCAGTCTCAGAAGCGAGAAATGTTGATGGATATGGGTAACTGCAAACAGGTTAAAAGAGAAACTGTTAGATGATCTTAAGAAAAGTGGAGAGTGCAGCAGTAAATGAATATGAAACTGTCGACCTTGAAGGATCACTGGACTGCATGGATATTGGGTTCTGTGTGTTTTCCAAGAACAACACAGTTTATTAACATAACGTGGGTAATGTTGTCTGCTATGCTTTTTATTGGCTGCCTGCAGCCTTTGACATCTAATCTCCCATTTATATATTACATAGGATAATGTTAAAAGTGGGAAAAATGTTAGCTCAATGCCAAAGATACTTGAAAGCACCATCCTTGAGACAATTATTAAACATTCTGGTTTATACAACCATAATTTTCCGTAAGTCCACAGTGCTGTCAAGCTTTTCTGTCTTTTCTAATTTAAAGTAATGTTGGGTTTCGGTCTTGCCTTGAGAGACTGTCTGCTTTACAGCTTGATCTCTGCTGTATTTAGTGGTAGCATGTGCGCTAATGCTTGGATAGGATATTAGCAGGTTTTCTTTCAGTAACAAAAAATTCCGAAGTGAGCAATGATGCCAAAGTCAGGAGCTTGACCCGTTTTCCTTGTCATACACTTCTGTCAAAACATGTGCATTGTTACAAATAACTAACTCACACTGAAACTTAGTCTCTATTCAAATAGGTAATTGCATTTTAACGGGGCAAAATCCCAACCCAAGCAGCCAGAGAACACTCAGCTAAAGCCAGCGTGGGCTGGAACAGCGTGTGTGCTTGCTGTAATTGTAAACGGGGCTACCTCGGTCATGCTTCCTTTTCAGACTTAAAAGAATTAAGACCAATGCTGTCCAAATGTTAACTGAAACTCCTAATAATTAGGGATTATTAGAGACTGTTGGTTGGCTTTATTTTCTACTACAGTTCTCTTGTATTTGGGGATTCTATTTATACGGAGAATTAAGAGCTGTGTTTGAACAGGTAATCCAATCTTCTCTGTGTAATTTAGCCAATGATTTTTTTTTTTTTTTCCCTGGCCCTTAGTTTTGGCTGTGATTCAAGATGAACAGTGAAACTGCATTACTAAAAATAATCTCATTCAGTATATTTTACCTGAAAGGATAAACCAGACCAGCCTACAAATGATGGGTAAAATTCTACAGGCTTTTTTTAAAAAACTTACCCAGGAAGCCTCTCATTGCACCAGAGGTACTGAGCAGGACTTCTCTGTGTACATCCTCCCCTCTAGTGGTTGCTCTTCTCACAGAAAAGTAACAACACGTCAGCACTTCATCTGTATTAGGCACTAAGTGATGGGTACAGGATGGAGGGATGCTAGACAGGAAGGAAACAAGTAGACACCATTTTTAATGTACTACAAAAATCAAATCTTAGTGATATCAGCCTCATCAAGGCAGAGATGCACAACAAGAGCTGTAGATTTGGCAGTATTTTTGTGAAAAATGCAACGTTTTGCTTGAGGGATAATAATAGTTGTGATCACTTACATGCAAGACCAGCTTCTCAGCCATTTCTGTCCCTCACACCTATCTTTTTTGTTGTTTTGCCTTGTTTGTCCCATATTGCCAGTACCTTGCAGGACTCACAGAGTTAGAAACCGTCAGTAACTGCCCACAAACCAGCCATCCCACTTAGCTCTTCCAAATGTTTTTCTCCTATCCACTACGTACTTTCTCAACATCTAAGTCTCCATGTTCATCGTTTACTGTTCAGCTATTTCTACTGTGGGATTAGTGCCTATAATGCAACCCTGCGCCCCCTCCCAAACTGCTGTCACACTGATGAGACAAACCCATGACCATGAGGAGGATGAGGCGGCTCAGACAGCACTGCAGAAGCCCAGCTACCCATAGGTAGAAAACAAGGCTGCAGAGGTACAACCAGCACGTGGAATATTTTGTAAGGACCTATTTCTTGCCTGCAGTGGCGAGTGGTCACGCAAGAAAGTCCGTGCACTATACTGCAGCTCTGGCCAGCTTTTCCAGGCATTGAACCAGAGACACTGTGGAGCCCAAACACCTCAAGCTCAGTGGGTAGGCTGGAAAAATATCTGCAAAAATATCAGATGGGGAGAGAAAACTTGCTGGAATTTCATTCCTGTCTCACACAGGTGCCAAACTTTGAGAGTTTTCCAGTCCTTCAACTGAAGACATCTTTATTCCTCTCTGCTTTCTGTCATCCCTTTGCTTTCATCCATTTATACCACTGTCATAGCAGGGCTGCTCTGTTGCTTTCTCCAGCCAGACACGTCTATTCTGGTTCTGAACAGAACAGTCTAGGTCTTTGTAACCTACAGCGAATGGAAGATTTCCTTAATGTTTCTCAGTGCTCTGACAGTATATGCTAGAAAAGGCTATTAGATACTTCCCCTTTTTCACTGCACTCATTGGAAATATAGAGTGCCTGGCACAGAAACTATTACAGGGCAATCCCAGAGTGCCTTTCCACCAGAAACCAAAATCAGACATGACAATGATGACTATCAGATCTGGAGGCTTAACTTTTAACCACAAGTTATCAGCAATTTAAATCCTACTATTAATATTTCATTAAGGTCTCCTCCTTCTGAGTAACTAATTCATTACTCAACTAGTTAAAAGTATTTACAGGCTTCCCAGCAGAATTCAGAACAACTTGTGGTTAAGCAATAACTCTAAAATAATGGATTACTTACAAATTCTTTGAACTTCTACTGGGACAATTCTCACTGTATTTTTATTTCTCTCTAGGTTTGGATGAGAAAATGATTAGTAGTTATATGTATTTTCAGCAAAAAATTGAAATAATAAATTCCATCAAATACTGACTACAGCTACTTTTTATCATAAAATTTTACAAATTCCCCACCAGTGAGCTCATTAGTGTAAATGATAGAACCTTATCTCAGGTTTAAAGTCAGCATTTTTACATAGTTACCAAACAGCCTGTTTCCTTTCGTGACATGATAATTGAGGACTTTACTCTTGAAAGCAAGGAAAATATTCCTCTCTGGTTTCACGGGGCAATCGAGTAAGGCTGGTAAAAAAACAAGCAGGCCAAGTGGGATTTCAGTGTTGCTGTTATCCTTTTGGAAGCATTTCCAAAAGAAGCAGAGCCTCTGCAGCGGAAGAAGTGCACTTTGCAACACAGGGGTATTGTGAGAGGCAGAGGATGAAGGCTATTTCTAAAGAAAATAATGGACTCTTCCCTCATTCCTTGTTCTACCTTCCAAAATCGTTGTGGCATTGAAGTACCATGTATTTACATGCCTGCTGTTATGCCAGGACAGCATCAGTATTGCTTGGCATATCTCAGCTCCTCATCACAGCTGGGAAACCATAGAATCATGCTGGCAACAAGCACAGGAGGTAGAGGTCTCCTCCTGGCTTTCCAGAAGCACCTGAAGAGATGGTGATAAGAGGAACAGGGTTAAGCTCTTAAAGACACTGGCAACTAAAATTAAGGTAAAACTCAAAGATACCTGGTTGAAAATGACGACTTCAGTGACAGAGAGAGGGAAAGAGGGCAAAACTTTGAGTGCCAACCAAACTGTCATGACTCCAGGCTGGAAACTACAAATCTAGTAAGGACAGAGTAAACCTGTAAACAAACATATGAGCACTGTTCCATACTGCTTATTGAACTCTTTTTATATATAGTGGTCTCCCCCATTCATCACAATACATCGAAATAACTCTAATGAATAAGGGCAAGGGCTACAGTTAAACTGTTCAGAGGGCTCGCTGTGTTCGGGGTAGCTGGTCAGAAAGGGGGGTGAGGCCATTGTCATTATGTCAGGTGTTCATCCCATGCCTTCTGAATTCGTAACATTGCCAATTTCCATCTTCTGCACACATCCAGTATTTTAAGGAGTTGTCCATGGCTCTGAACGAGTGCCTCATCCCCCAGTCAGTTCAGGCAAAAGCCTGCCTGGCTCCCGGCGGTGCTGGGGAGCCCTGCTCGCATCTGCACCCGCAGCTCCCGCGGGCAGAGCGGGTGCCTGGCACGTCAGCCCCCAGCAGGGTCCCCGGGCTCCTGCAGTTCCACTCCGACCTCAGTGCAGGCAAGCTGCAAGGCAGTTCGCTTGAGTGACACGAGAGAAAATAGGATAGCTGCAGACATGAGAGCCTTTGCTGGTGAAATGCTGGTAGTCTTCAACAGTGCAACAAACAAAACAACACATGGGCGAGCTGCGGACATGGAGATTTTGTGTGGCTGAGTTAATAAAGGTTGGAGAGACATTCTGTGCCGTAAAGTCAGTGATGATTTTTGAAGGAAGCCTAATTCTAGAGTCAAGAGCAACTTAGAAAAAAGTCCTGAATGGAGTTAAAATACATTACCTTGGGGGAGGGGGATATTTCTCATAGAAAACTAAATGTTTTCAGTAATTGGAACAGCATAGTTTTAAATACTAAGTCATGAAACAAAGTGCCATTAATTATTTGGCTTGGACCATACTGTACATTCCTACCTCTGAATGCTGAATTTCCAGCTGTGCAGTACACCAGGCCTGCGGTTAACATGCACAGACAGGTCCTCACTGCGACAGCATCCTTTACAGTTCTGGCTCCTTGTAAAGCTTCATCCAAAGCCTGTCAGGCTCTGAGTCCATCTTGTCTTTCATCCTCTCTCAGTCTTTAATTTACTTCACAATCTGTGGATTTGGATGTTTTACATAGTTTCTGAAGCTGTATTTGCACTATAAGATAAGGGTAAAAAAAGAATAAAAAGCAGAACTGCTTCGCAAAAAGACCAAACTTTTAGATTTTTTTTTTTTTCCAGGTCACAGAGGACAGGAAAGTGTCTGTACATTGCAGTAAGCTCTGGGTATGCTACAAGGCTCAGGTCTGATGTGAAGGAATTTTTCATTTGCTGAGCATCATAAGGATCCCCTGGTGGCACCACTGTGGAGGGTGGCTGGGATATGCAGGCTGTTCCGCTCTTTCCTAAGGGCCAAAAATACTTGTTTAGTAAACTGCTGATGTGCATTAACTTCACAGGAGATACAAGATGCACTTAGTATAGATGTGGCTACTGCTTAGCCCAGGTTCTCATTTATGTTGGAGTAATTTTTGCATATATATTAAATATTAGAGAGGTGGAAAGCACTATAGATGTATATAGGTATTAGCTTGTCATTTGCACTGCTTCCACATGTACATTTTATCCCCTGGGGGGAAAAAAAATCCGAGATGAGCCTGTCGCAAATATCACAGTTTCTTATATATTCCTTCCCCTAACTATACCCAGAAGCCGATTGTCCATCAGTGCCCCTAGCAGCTTGTGACAAACCACGGTTTCAGTAATTACTGAAGATCCATATTACATCTGTGATACTGCTCACCGGAGGAGTTCAGACCTAGAAAGACAGGCATCATCATTTTTCCTTTGAAGCCAAGACCAAGTCTGAGTCACTGGGCTGGCCACTGACTGGCTCAGCAGATCAGTAGTGGCACCAAACATATTGTATTTATTGAACATAATGGAGGGGAACAGTGAGATATAGGATGGAAAGCGCAGTGATACAAAGGGAGCTAGACAGCGCCGGATAAGGAATTGAGTCAGGTATTGGCCAGCTACCAGGAGGAGCATATTTTTAACAAAGATCGTTTGACGGTCAGAATCGGGAAATAAAGGGAATTTTGCTTTGTTTGCACTCCCCTGTACTTGGAGTGATCCACACTTTACCAATATTGTTCAGCACGTCTTTAAGGTGTAAAAGTTCTTATGTATTTGCCAAGATTTTAATCTAAAAGGACTTTTCCTTTTTGCGCTTGATGATTTTTTTATTCTTTTAGCTTTTCAAGTAAGCAGGGATTTCTTTGTTTGGATTATGCAAAATATGACCAATGGAGAAGCCTCGCTGCATTCAATGACTCTGCATTACTCCATTTTCTTACAGGGTCAGCACAACTCTGAAAGGCTGGAGTGTAGGAATTGGGTTGCATTATCTTTGCACATTGCCTTTCCTTTACCCATGAAAACTCACCCCACTGCCCTAAGCCCTTTTGCATGACCACTGTTTTAAAGTGCTGCAGTCTCTCTGACAGTGTGCAATTAATTGCACGCGAACTCTTTAGGCTTCAAGACGTTCCTTTCATAAATGATGATATATTCTAAAAGGGAGTCCATTTGGCTGCTTTGCATTGTGCATATATTTTTCATATTTCCAAGACAGGACATATGCAAAACCATTTCACTGTGGCAAAACCACAGGAAAGGTAATGATTTGGAAGAAAGGCCAGAGACCAAAGGTTCTGGTCCTAATTCTTCCACTCGTGCTGCAGACTGGGTAAGTCACCTAATATTTCGCTGCCTTTTTTCTGCATCTGCACAAGGTTATTTTTTCTTCTAACGGTTTGAATTCAGTGAATGAAACTCTAATTTATTATTATTAATATATTCCAATAAACGGTTGCAGTGCTTTAGCATTGCTTTGAAGTCAGTCAAATAAGTATTAAAGAAACCATGAGTTATTAGAAACCTCAGTTCAGTCCATCTGATATGCCTGTGTTGAAATGTTACTTGCGGGACGACCTCCTCAGAACAAGAAACTGATAAAGCTGTGTGCGCTAAATGGATCCTGCAGTCTAGAAAAGCTTTTTCTCTCATCACTCATCCATTATGAAAACACTGACATAAGTCATGGCCCCAAATCACTAAAAGCAACTTTTACTACATAAAGCATTTAAATGTGCCAGTAAATACCTTATAATGGCATCATACCTATCGCCGTTCATACAGCGCGCTCCTATCTACTTTCATTATTCTCTCCTTCCTCCTACCCTGCCTTACTGTTGTGAATTATGGGCAACTCTTGGAAAAGTGACATACGCTTTAATTATGCACATAATACTATAATTGAATCAAACTACTTTGTTTCCCGAAAAAGCTATTCTTTATTTGCTGGCAGGCTGCTTGTTTGTGATCCTAGCATTGTCAGTCACATCAGGAAAGCCATCTTAGTCATAAAATAGCTATTGTAAGGGAAGTATTATTGGTTCTGTACAGGGCTCTTTACTGGTAATTATGTACAGCTTTTAGTAATTTTAAGACTCACCCAAGCATCATTGAAACAAACCATTTGCAATGACATGCAATGATGCCTGCACAGTATTTTTATAAGCAAACTGAAATAAGACATTTTGGTGGTAACATGTAAATTAGCCTTGAGGCTTGCAATGCAATGCTCATCAAGTGTGTAACATTTAATTACAAGACCATTGAGCATGAGTGAAGTCCTCTGAGATTTTCATCCCTACAACAGAAAGATTATCCTACTGAACAGACAATTTGATTCCTCTCATCAGACGTGGAGTAAATCCTCCAGTCCCTCAGCAAGCCAAACAGGCATTTACGGGACTGATATCTTTCAGGACCTCATCTGGTAAAGTACTTTGTGGAGGTACTGGTGCTTAAGATACCTTGTTGAATCCCACCTGCAAGGAATTTAGACTTGCAGGCACTAGGCACAAAGTACTGTAGTTGGAAGGGGTCTAATCTCAAAAAGAAGAGCTCGGTCTGGGCCGTTCTCATTTCTAACTTAATAAACAAAAACCATATTGCACTTACGGAGCTACACAGTGTGCACAGTGTGGTGTCTTCATGCATTCATTTGGAACTGGTTGTTCCCAATATGCCCAAGTGCACAGCAGCACCAGAAACACCAGCACATTTGTCTTCTGCACCCAACCGGTGCCGTTGGCATCCGCATGTGTATGGAAACACAGATTAAATCTTTCATTGGCTCCAGCCCCTAGCACAAACAATACTAAATTATTATTTGTCTCAGCCTCTACTTCTAGATGCTTCTAGAAAAGGTTGTGAATGTTTTGCTGTGGGGTTTAAGGTACAAGATTGATAGCTGATGGCATCTGTTTTCTAAATGTATTTTCTACTCTGGTGTTCACAAGGCAGCTGGTATGACCAACCATATGGTGATAAAACAAGGGAGAAATGTCACAACAGAGATTAAGTATATGGCAGTCAGTGGTCCAAGCACCTATAGAGCTATATAACCACCTGCCATCTATGGAAATCTTGCAGTCCTCCCAGTGGCGTTGCCATAGGAGATGCCTGGGCATCCACTGACAAAGCAGAGGACCAGCAGGTACCTAAAAAGCTGCACGCAGAGGTTGCACTTGTCCATGGTCTCTCTCCAAGACTGAGCACACATGATATGTAGTAAACAACCTTCCTCCGTTTGTTTCTTTCTCTGACTGACTTTGCCCTGCCTCTGGCAAACACCTGCATGCTCTTCAGAGCCCAGTTCAGGCCATGGTCAGAGCCCAGTGACTGCTGTCCCCAGATATTGAGGGCTTGTGACCAAGGTCTACACCCTCTCCGGTAATATGCTTTATTTTCTGGCTATATACATTATTCTCAAAGCAAAAGACTCAATGAATGCACTTGTGGATGTTTCCAATGACTACCTCTACCAGCTTACAGTAACAAAGACAGGAAAGTGTAATGACCTGTGAAGTATTTCATACAGGTAAGTTTTGTAGCAATCATTTGCAGCTTACAAAGCATTACGTTGTCTGATAACGAGTGTTATAATTTCATGTGTTTTCTTAAAGTCATAAAGCTTGGAGTTATATAAATGCATGTAAAATTTGTCATTTGTTAAAAAAAATGTAGAAAGTTTCTATCCTCATTTTTGGTCTGTATCTTTGATGAATTGCTTAAAAAATCAGAAAGGTAAAGCGGGAAAGAAACAAATACTGTTTTGAAAGAGTAAACTGTGTAATAGTTTTGCTCGTAATTTTAAGGGCCTCCTCCTTTCTGAGTTTTGAATACTTGAAGTTGGCAACGTTAGCATTTTGTCAGGAGTCAGGAAAGTTTACAAGAATTTGACTACAAGAACTGATTGAAATGAACTGACATCTGGATTACAAGAACCAAACAGAAAATTGTTAGCCATTTCATAAATCCAAAATTGATGCTCTCTTAAAGTATTCTTGAGAGATGAAACAACATCCTGTAGGTTTGCTGGAGACAGGAGTTTCATTTTCAATTAGAACACCAAATATATTTGCTAACTTACTTGTTGCAGACAACATTATGTGTGCTGTCCTGGTTGTCTAGATGCTGGAAAAGGAAAAGCTGGAGGAACTAGCTGCCCAGCCGGCTGTGGCAAGGAATGTGACCAGATCAGAGACAGCTACCATTAATGTTCTGAAAAGATCTAGCTTCCCAACTGTCAAATGTTACCTTTTTATGCAAATAGTCATCACAACAACATGCTCAATCTCTGCTATTGCATGATTTAGTGTTCTCATGTGTAATCAGTAAGTGCCCAGAGCCTCTTCCTGTAACGGCTGTTCTGCACAGTCTCTCCAGTTGGGAGGTCTGTTCAGCAGCAGGTTTTCAGCAGATCAAAATGAGGAATCAATAGCCTGAGAATAATCTGCCCACTTGTCCTTATGAAATATTTGTATTTTTTCCATGCAAGATCTAACAGACCAAATGACTTTTCCAATACGGAAGGGTTTAGCGCCTTGTATGGAAATGCATCATCTACACAATTGTCAGCACATGACAGAACCTCTCAAGGTCACTGGTGAATGGACTGAAGGGCTTTAATAAAGCTTTAAGGTCAAATCATGCCAAACACCCACCTAAATGGTTACAAATTGCCTGTGAGTGAGCAAAGTGCATAGGTGAGCATGGCCCCAGAGAGGATGCTCGGCTTTCCTCTCACCAGCACGCTCCACAGATGTACCCCCCTGCTGCTACACAGCAAAATGCAAAGTCCTCTCTGCTCTCTCTGTTGTAGACCTTACCTAGGGAAGGGAAGCTGATCCAGCCTCCTTTCCTGGTTGGTTTTACCGGCACAGCGCATGAGAGCAGCCCACTCCTCAGTCTGCCCCATGAGCGGGCAGCGGAGCTGGGGGCACCTCTGCACGCACATCACGTTCTGCCCCCCAGGCATCCCTCTCTGGTTTCAGTTGTGCCATATCAGCTTTTTTTTTTTTTTATTTGAAAAGTGCATACACTAAAATTGTAATTAATAATTATAATAACAGTGGTCATTTAAAAGGACTTAAGAGCTATTTTCAATTGGTTTCTTTTCTTGACTTCTTTAATACAGCCACAAGAACAGAGCAATCTCCACAGATGTCATTTCTGATCTGGGATATATATGTTCTTATCCTGGCTTTCAAAGCCCTCAGCAAAGGGTCTGAGGTTACATTTTCTTTTTTATCTTGGTTTCCTAAGGAAATGAGGGTCATGCCATTGCTGTCTGTCTGTCTGTCCTTATTTTTCTCTCATACTGCCTCACAGAAACTTTTTAGCCTGTCGGACAATTGCAGCTGAAATAAAAAAGCAATGCAGATCTTGAGAATAAGTGGGTACCTGTAAGACTTCACGGACATTTTTAGTTGGAGAGAAGAAGGAAACACAAGTCTCCACTGTAGCTGAGCAAAGGTGAAGAAAATGCAGCCCATGGACAAGCCAGAGCAGAAACTGCTTCTTGGCTGGTGAGGGTGCAGCAGGGAGAGCTGGCATCAGCGAGAGGCTCCGAGGAGCATAGGGCACAGCTCTCTCGCAGGCAAGCCTCTAGTTCTGCGCTTCACAGCTGTAGCTGCAATTGCATCATCATATTGTCTCCCCTGCCAAAATATTCTGCATGTTTTGCAGATGACACATGACAATGCAATTCCTGTTTTATAGATATTACAACTTAGGGACATAAATTACGTTAATTTTTAAAACCTGCTCTTTGTCTGAATCTTGAGTTACAGGCTGGAATATGACCTTACTGATCAAAAACATCCCAGCTGCTCTCAGGTAGGGCCCGATCTTCTTTGTGTGTGTAGCTGAAACAGAGCTCCCACTGAATTCAATTGTCCTTCAGGACAAAACTTGGGCCGTGCTGCTTTGTGTCCGTTTGGTAGCACTTGACAGGATAATGTAAGCACATTTATTTCTGTATACTTTATAAGTAGCAGTACTTGGTGGTAGGCAAAAGCAGTGAGAGAAATACACACAAGAATTATATATATGAAAACATAAATGAATGACTGATGGTGACAAATAAAAAAATCACCACTACAAAACACAAAATCAATAGATTATGAAAGCTAGTCTGAGGCTTCCACTACTATCATCTCAAGGTTTTATTATCAAATATCAAAAAATCATTACTGCAGTATCAAAACATTCATAATAACAAAATAAAAATTCCACTCAATCTGTTCCTGCAGGGATCTGATCTAAAAGTCCACAAGAAAAAGAATAATTGCTGTGAAAATGGCTGTTAGCCAGTTCTGTCATCAGCCAGCCTCGCTCTCTGACTGTACCCTAGTCACTGCATTTCAGTGCCACCACTGTAGGTAGCTACAGAAGGACTGCTCAAGCAAACAAACTATAACCAAATCAAAGTATGAAGCCTTTTAGAAAAGCTCATAAGTACTGTTATCAGGTGCTCTATTTGAAGCTTAATGTCTTTATATCTAGCATAACTGATTCCCTATCATTTGGAGATAACAACTTATTAGTCAAAATAAGCGCTGCATTGCCTCCTCCTGCTGAAGACCAATTCTTATCAGCTTTAGCTTTTACCACATTTCTTTCCTCAAAAGCAAGCGGCACTCCAGATAGCATGGGAAAACTTCAGCATTGCTCTTTATGTGGGATAAAGCTTTAAGGAAATCAGGTTTCTACACGGAACGCTGCTTTTTGTTTGTTTGACACTAATTCTGCACCTTTCATATATACTTATGCATGGTAGTTTCAAAGCTAACATAACTCCTTTTAGAGCCTACAGATAAACATAGCTTCTAGTTCATAATGGCAGTATTTGGGGAGGATCATTTTCTGTTTACATGCATAACAAGAAAAGGAAAAAAAAAAAAAAAAAAAAAGCTTTCTGGTTCAGTTCACCCAGGGAGATCTGTTTCATTCCCGTTTTACACCTGAAACCCTGAATCTGACCTGAGATTCATAACCCAACTCAGCTCTGCAGTGCACTGTTGTATTTAACAGGTATTTATAAGGGCCTCCTGTACTTGGGGGCAAATCATAAATGTACACCAGTAATAGAGGTTTGTCTTGTCTTATGCTTAAAATAAATAAAACTCATGGCACTTCGATCACAACTTGTAAAAATTATACCTTGTTTGGCTGGCTTTCCTCTTCAGGGTGCCAGGAGCAGATGGCCATTCCGAATCCCCAGAAGATTCACCAAGTTGGCTGACCAGACCAAAATAAGAAGGCTTAAAAATTAAAGGGTATATGCAGGACCAACAGAATTAAACCAGGCTGCTTTCAGTTGGACAAACTCGTGTGACCTTAATCTGTGCTCTTACTTGTGGGAAAAGACCTGTGGGAAAAGTACCCCAGCCCCCCAGAGAGACCTTCGTAGAAGAGGAACATCAAATCAAAATAGCATGTGAGCAGAGTGCAGATCTGGCTTACATATTCTGCCTACATGGCCTTGGCTTTTCTTCTGCTACAGGCAGACTGTCTGAAGTCACCCTCCAGCCTTTCAGCTGATAATCTACTTGCTGACAGTAACTACCAAAAGGCTAACATTGCGCCTAGCTCTGCAGTAGACTCAAAACAGCCCACAGGCACGGTGCAGGGTCAGGCTGCTGCGAGGCTGTTTGTTTATTTTGGTTGACATTTTCCTTTGTCGAGAAGCTGTTCCTTGTTATTCAGCATGTACAGCCTTGCACATAGCCTATCTGTTTAACTGTCTTTGGATAAAAGTGGGTATTTTCCCATGTCAATAAATGTTCTGGTGTGAAGCTGTGAGCTGGCCTCAGAGAGAACCACCCCCTGCTGCGTATCTCACTTCTGCATTGAGTTTTCTTTGTTAATCATGTGCAAAATAAGAAGGCTTTCTGTCTAGCAAAAACCCATCATTAATTTTTCATATGAGTACTAAAGTCTTGAGCAGAATCCTTAAGTGGCTTCAAAGAAAAAGGAATAATAAAACCAAGGAGCTACATTTTCCTTTTCCCTTTCTTCATTATTTGATACTGTAAGAAAACTTCTTAATGCAAAAAGTACAGTTCTCTCAGTTGCAGTGACACATTCATTTTGAAGGCTACATTTGACCTTCAACTTTGTCCTTCATTAGCAGGACTACACCTAAACACGCCTTCATTTTACTGCAAATGAGACAGATGCAATGTGTATTCTGCTCAGCCCCGGCATTAGGATTATCCCAAGAGTGGCATTTATGTCCTTGTAGTTCTTTGGTATAAATAAATATCAAAGTAGGAAGACCAATCTGTACTCCACTAGGAATAATAAACTAAAATAATATGGCACTGATTCTGTTTGGGTTGTCTAAATGTGTTTTTATGATTGTATATGTTTATGGCTTTCTCACACAGCCACCATGAATTCCAGGCAATTAAAAAGGACATGAGTTCTGAAGTATTTTAAAAGGAGCTTTGCTTTCCAAATGGTATGTATTAAAAGTAGAATACATTTTTTCTGACAGGGCTACTGCAAAGTCAACAGTCACACATTTCCCTTGCTCCAAATTTCTTCCCCTTCTTCTCCTGCCAGCAATAACTAATTAGAATATTCCTTTAAACTGAGAAGAAAGGGAGGGAAAGACTACTTTTATGTTTGCACGTATATTAGTTACATTGCTAGCTTAAGCCTGTGCATCCTAGATTTGACAGAAGCTCAGAGGTAGTATATAGCAGGTCTTGTATCAGATCTATCAGCCTACCTATATGCTAAACCATCTGCTTTTTCCCATTGACCAAGTTCAGTGTCCCTGTGCACAGCTGAGAACAGGCCTGTCCCTGCTGGACACTGCCCAGTTTACCTACACTTGTCCGAGTGGCACAGATTTTTGAGGCATGTTTGTAGAAAAATAACCTATTTAATTGGATAAGCAAGTAATTCTGCTCCAATCTACCTTGAACTGACATGACTTACTGAACAAAGCAAAGACCTGAACAAAAAAAGCCAAAATATGAGCAGTGAAAAAGCAGCACTTTTGATCATACTGTTAAAAATTGCCAGGGTGGTTTTGTTAGTTACATCAATTCAAAGACAGAGTTGATGGGAAAAAAATCTTTAAACAATTTTTCAATTGCAATCTGAATTAAGTCCAGTTTCACAAATTTATATTCAAGAATACTTAGACGAGAACATTGAACTTCAAAGGTAAACCAAATAGGTGCATTTTTTGTAGGTAAAAATATATTGTTCCTCCCCCACGTCAAACTGTCTCCAATCACTCAACTTTATACATGAGAAAATGCTAATAAATGTAAAAAGAGAGAGGACGATTATGTTTGAAATTTCCCTCCCTCCACTAATTTTTATAGGAGCTTACGATTCCGTGATATTAGCAGTCTATATACCCTGCTCCACAAAGGCTCCACAGCAGTCAGTGGAACAACTCATGGACTTGGCCAGAATCATGAAAGAATTTACTAAAAAAAGGGTAGCTACAACAATGATCTGCTCCTAGCACATCTAGATCAAGTACCTGAAATCTCCGCGAGGTCCAGGGACACGGCACGATAGTCTGAACTTCAGCTCTTGCTCCCTTGGTTCCATCAAATCCGCGGCACAGCCTCTGGATACAGATAGGCTTTGTTACGGCTGAATAGTTGCAACGGCTTCCAAACCAACACCTCTATGACCTGTGCTCTTCCTCTGTTTTCTAACGTGGGATCTAGCTGATGGACTTTCCCCAGAAGATATATTAAGGACTTTGAGAAGAGATGCACGAGGACAGGAGCTAACTGAATGAAGGGCTGCCTGCAGTGCCTGAACACCCTGAAGAAGAGGACCATGCTGCTGAGCTTTACAGCAGGTAAGAGTAGGAGGAAGGCTGAGTGCTGCCATTCAGACACCTCTCTCCCTTTCTCTCTGGAGCCTAGCGAGATGTTTGCATTCCACAAAAAGGGGTAAATTAGGGAATTGGTGGGGAGGAGGGCAGTCCCCATGCTTTCTGATTCTACCTGTCCATCATTAGCTTAAAATCTCACATCTCGACCTTCTCTTTTGCTCTTTCTTTGTTATCATAAATTAGCAGTTTAAATCTCAATGGAATTGCTCTTTGGATTTAAAAGAGATGTGCTCACTGGACAAATGAAATCCAGTAGTGGGTGGTGACTTGCCAGTCCACAGTGGCACCCAGGTACTGGAAGACAACTTTTGAACAGGCAAAAAGCAGCAACAGTCAACACTGATGACTTGTGGCAACTAGCAGTGGCAGACTGACCTCTTGGACACTGCAGCTGAATTATTAAACAAAATGGCAGAGCAGCTAATTAACCTGATAGCAAAGAAAGAGCTTCTATCTAATGTCTGTTCAGCCTTATACAGTAGGAGTGAGCATTAGAAGAGAGCATGGCACAACGGGCTTGGGCAAACATGAGTGGAACTTCTACCTCAGAGGAAACCAACCTTTCAGAGTCCACAAATAGCAATGTTTTATGTGAAAATCACTAGGGGTTTCCATCACTTTGGTCATAAGACATTGCCTTTTCTGCACTGTTCACTGTAGCTTTGGTCTGTCCACCTATTACATAAACATTTTACTGCCTATGTAGTCATAAAGAGGACTATTATCCCATTGTGCTTAAGTGCAGAATGCCAGCTGTGTTAATAGAAATGTATCATCATGTCATTATTAAATATTTATACTGTTGTAGCACCAAGAGACCAATCCTGTCAGGTTTGCTCTGTTAAATTTTTAATGACTGATAGTCCCTGACAAGCTGACGCGTGCCTGTGAAAGAGTAGGAATTGACACAAGCTTCCTACGTTTCCAGAGGAAGGGTGTAAATCCTGCTCAGGACCCATGTTTAATAATAACACTGCTGCTGAAGATAAAACAGGTGCTCCTGAGACAACCCTTGCCAGTAACAGGGCAGAGAGGAAAAACCCGATCAGCCCAAAGTGGTTCCAAAGACAAGTAGTAGTAAACTTGTCCTTCCCAGGAAGTTAAGATGCAGAAAAAGAAAAGAAGCTGAATTTCAGCTCATTATAATGAAATTATAGCCTAGTTTTTACAGGTTAACCCAAACCAAGTTCTGAACCCAGAAAAATTATCCCTTAATTGATGAAGATGCCCAAGCTGGCTGTTCAGTCCAGTTTCTAGCAGCACACCCCAGAGCTGCCCCATACACCACTGAGCTGCAGGAGCAGAGCTTTCCTCCTTGCCCCTGCAGAACGGCTCTTGCTTGTCTATTACAACAGGAAATGTTTTGAAATGTGAACAATGCAGGAGATCTGAGGGCAGACGGCACAGATAATGAAAAGAAAAAAAGAACCATTACTTGGAAATGATTGTTGCTTTGTCACTTTTCCTTAATTTCCTCAGTAACTGGTAGAAACCGTTCCTTAGAAAATGTTTAGGAAATAACATCCATAACACCATTTCCCTGCCTTGGTCTTAGCCATTGTTTCTGTGCTTTTCCTTTTGATGACAACTGAGTTTCAATGGTAGTGCTTTTTATGAGTACTCAGCGTATAAGTTATGCGGAATAGAGCCTCTAATTTCAAAATAAATTTCAAAGATTCTCCTCACCTTGAGATGTAAAACAACCGCATAACATTTTATTTAGTTCTTCAGAGGCGTTATGATCAAAAATTTTGGTTTAAATAATGCCCATAAAATTCCTATATTCCCTTATGAAAGCAGAATTCCGAGGAATTGAATAGCCAGGTTTGATCTCCAGTTAATTTGTTAAATATATGTAAACAATACACGTTCACACCATAATGTAATTTAAAAGGAAACCTGTTTTTTGTAATTTTTAATTGAGTACAGTCTGTGGCTAGAACAAACTGACCAGCAGGCAGACCTGAGCAGATGCAAAGTATTTTTGAAGTCAGTGTAGCTAAAGCAATTTGCATTAACAAAGAACTAAACTATTGTCAAGTCTCTGATTCTAGAAAAACAAACAAACAAAACTTTGTTGATCCACACTGAAACAGCGAGCTGCACGTAGGGACAAGTATTCCAGTTTTTGGATTTTCAGGTTCGTCGCTCAAGGTTGGGAAATGATACCTTGCATTGCCATGTTCATTTTTGAGCCCTCCCTTGCTGTTCATTAGCAAATTCATCAGTGGTACATTCTGTGCAAAACAATTATGACATTTTTCCTCATTCCACAAAAAGCTTTTGGATTTCAGATAAACTTCTTGTAAAATGTTGGCATGGAAGAGATCAAGCAAAACCACAAACTCTCCCTGGCTACACCACAATAGCAAATACTTCCCCAGTATGTAGAAGAGAGACTTTCAATGGATACTTAACTTATGTAAAATAAACCAGCTTGGTCAGGAGCAACTGAACAAGGCTCTGGAGTTGTCCGTTGCCTCATGGCTTGGTGACTCAGCAAGGATGTGAAGAGAGGTACGTATTTGTGTGCCTGGTTAAATCAGGCAGCAAAATCTAAATGCTATGTTCTTGCACCAGCTGCCTGACTACTGAGCTGCTGGCCACACTGCCTTAGCCAAAGGCCTCACTCAGTTTCATCCTTGTAAAATTCGGTGTTTTGGCTCCTACAGAATGGCTTTGGCCTTGAAATTCAGTGCCTTACAATGACGCACCATTTATTGCAACATCTTCAATAAACCTGACTTGTGTGTTTTGAAAATAATCCTGAAAATGTTGAGATGGTACCAAAATATGCAATTACCTTGAAAATCATGTGTCCTCCCTATTTTTGTTGCATGACAATGAAAGAGCTGATGGTTAGCTGCAGTCTTGCAGCTATTAGGTCTGTGCGTCATGAGCCTTTTCACAGGAACCTGACAAATCTCTCTCATTAATAACAAATGACAATCTCACTGGTGCTACAATGCATGTTACATTTAATCAATTTGCTATTTGTATTCATTATGTACATCTACTATTTTGGGTCATGAAAAATTGAAGAGCACCGCGGATAACAAATGAGGTAAGATGAGAAAAAGTACTATTAATTGGTCAGTTGTGCTTGT
Source organism: Nettapus auritus (assembly GCA_011076525.1). Taxonomy (NCBI): domain Eukaryota; kingdom Metazoa; phylum Chordata; class Aves; order Anseriformes; family Anatidae; genus Nettapus; species Nettapus auritus. Next base: position 17,900,028 of record CM021775.1, on the reverse strand, counting down.
CAGTGCCTTTAAAGTATTTAAGGCAAGGAATGAGAAAAGCCAATTCTATGACTTCAAAGTAAAACAGAGCATCAGGACGACCACTGGTATGGTACCCAGGTTATGACAAAATTCACATGTGGTGCTACGACGAGCTTTAGAAAGCTGTTTAACTACAGCTATTACTTAAAGAAGTCAAACTAACTTCCTCGATTGAAATGTGTTATTGTAATGCCTGCTAGCATGACCACGCTATAAATAAGTCTGTCAGCATCCCTCTCACTGCCCCCACTGCCAGGGGCAGCAAACTCATCTCTTTTACATTTCAACAACCTCAAAGAGGGCAAACAAATTAGTGGCTCAGATGTCTGCTTCTGCACTAAAAAGGGAAGAAAAATAAAATTATTTTAATTAAGAGAGTATCAAAATGCAGCCAAATTTTTAGGATTTCAGTTGTGTTTTCTTGTCAACCAGAACTAAACTTAAGTATTAACTTTGCAAGTGGAAGAAACTTGTGTGTCTATGAGAGACAGGCTGATGGCTCTCTGCATTGTTAGACCCAATGCTATCTGTGTTTAATGAGCAGATGATGATTACTTCTACCTGTTAGTTTATAAGCCTTTCACCAAACCTATGGCTCCACATTACTGCATATACTCAGATGCATAAACCAGAATTGCCATGTTACAGTATTTCAGCTTTTTCAGACTGTGTAAAAACAAGGTCTAGCGTGCGTGTGGCAGAGGCAGCACTACCCTCTTTACACTCCTTACTCAAGTATTTTTTGTTCCTTTGCCCAGATTAGCAACATATTTGAACACACCACCAGGCACTGTGTCCACTCACCCAGATTGGCCAAGACTGGGTTGGTCCCGGTAACTGTTCTGTGTCTGCACAGTAGATCTTCCTAAAAGCAAAATAAAATTAAAATGAAAATCTGGAGTTAAAATAAATGCTGCAAGTTCTTAATTACTACTACTTTGCTTCAGAATTAAAATTCATTCATACAGTCATGCTTAAGGAGAGGCAGTGGTCAAGGGTTCCTGCTAGGCAGAGTCACAAGTGTAAACTTCAGACTGTTTCTGCTGAAAAGGGTAGCTTTAAGGTTGAATCAGAACCAGAGAAAAGACATAAGAATAGAAAAAGCCATAGCTGACAATCACTTTCTTGAGAAAAAGAACCACGGTGACAAGAGAGGGCCAAAGTGCTGAAGAAGGTGACGACTGCATTGCTGTGACATCTGGAAAGCAGAGTTTGGTCATAAAAAACTGCTTGGCATTAGCAATTATAGTAGCTTTTCTTTGACATTGCCCCTGAAGTTTAGAGGGAATATCATTGATTTCATAATGAAAGCTATTCATTTTGCAAAGGTTTGCTGTAAAGTGTCATGAGGAAAGGCATCCTCAAGACATTAAGAAATATAATGAAAAACCTGCAAAAAGGTGTAAAGAATTCTAAATCACTGCATTGTCTATATATTAATGTAAGTAGGAGCTAAATGCACTGCCTGATTAATGCTTCCTTCCCCTTAAGGAAGGAGAATTACTACAATATTAAAAGAAATGCAGGAGTGAATAAAACCAGTACTCGCAGCACAGTGCTTACACAGAAAACAAGACACAGTAAAGCTAATGTGCTTTCTCAGACAGGATCTGATCTAGAAATTGGCAGCTAAAGCTATTCAACTAGGCAAGATGAAGTCTTCATTACCTTCACATAAAGGTAAATTACTTTAAAAAAGGTATTTTTTTTTTATCACTTAAGTACCTTGCCAGCTGTGTGTGTGTATACACTATATAGTCTATCACCATCAGCAGTGGGGTGTGAAAATTCTTGGCTTCACGAAACCTCTCTAGAAAACAATTTGGGGTTATCAGGGAGCTTTTTTAAAAGCTTTTCAAAAGTGTAACTGTTTACTTCTCACCATCCTGTAGTCAGCAAAAAGGTTAGGCTTTTGTGAAAGCATAGAAGTATGAGCTTTTTGAAGACACTGCATGTGTACGTCTACTCCGAAGACCATCTCTTATGGCCAGAAGTCCTGGTTACAGTGTTTTGTAAGTAAGGGTCCAGACAGCTGGTATAAACAAAAGCGTAAAGGCAAAACTAAAAGAGTGATATATAGGATAGAATTTTCTAGACAGGTGTGAACTTCTAGGACATGTCCCAGTCAGTCCCAGCATGATAAACTAAGCTGGCTCCCACTGCTTCATAGTGTTTGCGTGTCCAGCAAGACCTTGATCCCTGCCCTGCATGTCAGCAGAGTGCCGCACCCACACAGCCATGCTAGGGCTTCCTGCAGGCCCAGCACCCTCCCCGCATTGTATGGTTGGGGTTGAAGTAGGTATATCTTATATACGACTGTGTAACGGATATATCTATTATTTCAAATATTAGAGGATGTAATTATGTAACTTAGGAGCACGCACTACCAGATTTATTCATATATTGGACATCTTGTGTTTTTTTTGAGAGTAATTTATGCATTAAGCAATCTGAGTAGTGGTATGTACTCAACTTTTATTGACTCACAGCTGGTTGGAAGTAATTATATGATTTCTCAATAAGCATCAGAAGTCAGCCATAAAGTTCAATTATTTTGACATGAGAGATCAATAATAGGAATCTGGAGCAATTACGGGCACATGAGTCAGAACTGTTTGGCTAAAAACACTCATGAGGTGCATCTGTCCCTGACTCCAGCTACAATGTGATTGTAAGTTCAATCCATGTTGGGGTTCTCCTGTCAAAGCAGACGTAGTCAATGGCTTAGGCTATTAACATAAGCTCTTGTTACTCTGCATTTCTAGAGCTCACCTCACTCAATAGGCTGCATCCTGGACTGAACACGTTCTTTCCCACAGTAACTCTGAATGTAATATGAAAACTGCCATCATTCCTATCTGAGAAAAATAGAGATAACAGTGCACATGCACTTCTCTTTTAAGCCAGCATTCACACGGTCTCTCTCGCATTAAATATTGATCAAACTTCTGAGTTAGCAATCTTCATCGCTGAACAAAACCAAAGGCAGTACTGGGATGCCCACTGTCAGGGCCAGTCCTGAACCTTACTGCCACCTTTACCTTCCTCATTCAAATCCATTTTGTTCCCTTGCCCAGATTAGCAACATATTTGTACACAGTGCCAGGCACTCTGTCCACTAACCCAGACTAAACAAAATGGTTCTTCTGCTTTATTCTGTCTGTGGGTGAGCCTCTGCTTGTTTCCCTCCACCGCTTGCTAGCCTGTACCGCTTTATAACCACCGCTGGCTGAGCGGCTGTGCTGGTCGCTCTTCCAAAGTGCTGCTGCTGCTCTTCTGCCCCCTGAAAGCAGACTGGCAGCAGGTTCTGCAAGTCACGACTTGGTGGGACCAGGTCATTAATTACCATGTGTTTCCTCTCCACGCCATGATGCTTCCTGCCCGCTATCCCGAAGTGATGCTGGTAATACCTGCAAGTGTTAATAGTGCAAAGGTACTGTACCCCTTAAGTGCCTGTCTTGTTCCCAGCGTCTTCTCCCAGTTCCCTTGCTGCAATAAGCAGACATCTGGCACTAAATACAGTGTGTTTTTTCCTGGGTATGCTAATATTTTGACATAAAAGGTAATGTTAGGCACAGTTAGGTACAGATGCGACTTTGGCAGTTTCCACCCTTTCCAATTTCCTTCTGCTGTCTTTGAATGAAGTTTACAGCCAGCAAAAAATTAGCAATGAGGTATTGCTGCTCTTTTGTTTCATTTTCAAATGGTACTGCATGGATCAGATGTGACTGCCATTTTGTCTGAATGGCCCTAAACAGGGTCCACCATGAGGAATCTGAGGCATTTCCACTTTTGTATTCCAGTTATTGCTTCCCAAGAATGTGGAGGACAATTCTGCACTACAACACATTAGCCTACAATACAAAAAAAATGTAAAAATACATGTAATTTAGGCTCCCACACTCGGTATGAAGGGTTAACGCCTAGGCTCTTAAATAACCTATTGAATACCATACAATATGTCTAAAAGTTTGACTAGGCAAGCCCTAAAGCTATGTTCAAAATACAATACTCTAGTTGTTTTCAGATGACTTATTCAATTAAATAAATTAAGCAAAACAAAACACCAAAGCCCTAAACCTAAGAAGGATCTACTTAAGTAAGTTCAATAGCTTGGATGTTTTTTACCATTGAGATGAACATGTACTGAGTCCTAGTCCAGGTAATTAAGAACCTTTTGGTGTCCCTCTGTGGTTAACTGGTACATAGAGACCATGCCTGCAAAAAGACCAGGCAAAAACCTTTCCCTTTTTCCTACTTTCTATCCCAATTCAACAGTAAAAATATCACTATTTTAAATATTTCAACAAATACTAGGATGGGTTAAAAACATGAAAAAATGTAATGCAGATTTTGTTTAAATTTTCTCTCCACCAACAGTCAAAACTTTCACATTTTATTTTCAAATCCATAATTTTGACTAGCTATGCTCACCAAAAGAACCTGAAAAGCAAGGCAGGCTCATTCCACTAAAACAAACTGAAGAGTTTCTCAGAAACCAGAGCTTTTTAAAAAGCAATAGTAAAGGCTTTGTGTAGACAAACACTTGAAAAGCATAGACTATAAGGAAAATAACACCTTGTTTCTTTTAAGTGTTGCATCTAATTCTGTTTTATGTCTTAAGAGCTATAAATACAAACTTGCTGATTATACACTAGCATCATCACAATACCAGTGGGGCCTTAGTCAGCCATCCCAATAGCACACGTCTGATTTTCGAATGTGAGTTCATTAACTGTTGGGTTCAAAGCTCTTCAGACCATTCAAATCATGCCTATATGCTGGTTGTGCTATGCAGTACTCCTCAAATTAGAGCTTTGCTAATGGGGCTCGCTAGTATTTTCCCAAGGGCTGCTCCTGTAAGCCACTGCCTGCGCCTGTGTAAGATCCCTGCAACAGCCACTTTATCGTTTCAGCACTTCCTTAAGCAAGCGTGCTTGGAAACTCCCAAGCCCATTAAAGGTAGAACATGCCAGCAGCCCAAGCAGCCAGCCAGTTCTTCAAAGGAATCTCCTGGCCTTGGCATTATTTGTGTCGATTGTCCAGGGACAGAGCATTTATTTCTCGAAACTGGGGCAACCAGCGTAGTGCAGCAGCCAAGCCAGGTCGTGCTGCCCGGACTTCTCCCCGTCTGCTCCGCCGCCCGCTTCTGTGCCAAGCCTCAGCTGCTCCCCACGTAAGCCTTTCCAAAACCAAGCTCCTTTCTGGCCTTTCTCCAAAGAAAGGCTGACTCCTGAGCTTTCTCTGACCAGTGGGACACAAACGAGGCAGCAGAAGCAAGACCCCCCCTCTTAAAGTCAAGTAGCAGCTCCTGCCACCTCCCAGCAGTATGCATGTCTGGCACTACCCTGTGTTAGCTGCCATGGTATTTGCTATTTCAGAAATATTCACGTGTGTATTGTCTTCCCTTGGGGTTTTGGGGGTTTTTGGTTAATTTGTAAAATTCAAGGTGATGTTATTTATTTTTCACTTCATCTGGTTCTGTGGAAGGAATCTGTGTGATTCTGGTTGTGCGAGCACTAACAAATCCATTCCTGAGAGACAGGAATTAGTCAATTAGTCAAGGGGAGGCTTAAAGTTGGATTCCTAGGGAAGGAGGTAATGTCATGGTGGCAAAACCTGTCACCTTTGCCCGGCCAACCTGAAGGGAAAGAAGTCTGTTAATGCACAGTCCCATCCACTTGCATGACAGAGAAAAGGAGACTGGGGTGGAAAGTGTAATCATCTAAAAACATTCAAAGGGAAACAGTCTCCATTTTCGTGGGCCACGCTGTCTTGCAGTGCCACAAACGAATCAGAGTATCAGCAGCTAAGTGATGGGCAGATATTTAATGAGCTAATCTCATTAGGATATTTGAACTCTCAAAAGAGGCTCAAACCATTAGCTACATGAAAGCTTTGAAATAATCCTTTCAAAAGGACTGTAAGAATATATTAGAAAGTGGTTAATGCGCTGTGAACTTTACCAGGATTCCCCTCAGACCAGGCTGCCTGGCAGGAGGGTGTTACTGGCGGGCTTCTCCTCCAGTCCTGCAGCCACAGCTGCTCATAGGCTCACGTCACCCCTAGAGCCCATCGAGGAACAGCACCAACAACGTGGATTCCTGTTGTTTCTAAGATTGGCCTTGATATTCTACACCTTACTTCTCAATTTCTAAATCCTTTATCTAATCTGGACAGTTAAAACTGGACTAGCCTTACAGTGGAGATATGACTGAAAGAGCCCTAATAACAGTATTAAATTCCAGTTATTTAATCTCACATTCTCTATAGTGGCAGAATTCCCTCTAACCTTTCCTTTTCTTTAACTTGAATTTAGTCACAATCTGTGCTTATGCTAGTTACCCTATGTCTAATTAACTAAGCAGAGGGTCCTCTGGAGCAGTGTCACATCGTCACTGTATTGTCAGTGGCATACCACAGCTTACACAATTGTACCTCTTGAATTCAGATTGTATAACTGCTTTCTGCCCTCTATTTACTTGTATTAGCTTTAGTGGAATTATTCATATCAATAAAATGAACAGTATTTGACCCTCTAATAACAAATGAAAGGCATTAATAGAAGAACCTAGAGAATATCTTCCAGCCATAATTAAAACTCCGGGCAGAATAATTTTTTCCATCATCATAAATCACAATGAAATGTGGATACCTAATGTCTGATTATTCAAACCTCATCCATGAAAGCAGTCAAAAATCCACCCCTTTTAATTTCTAACAATTATTCTATAGTCTAAACAGCAATGGAATGAAGGGTCCTTATTGTTTAGAGTATTATAAAATTTAACTGTAAGTAATGCATTTTCAAGAGTTTGGGGACATTATTAAAGTTCATTTCCATGCTGCAGCTGCAGGAGTTGGAATTATGAAAGTGAAGAAGCTGTAAAATTGAAAAGGTCAGGAATGACATTCATCTATTCCAGCTGTCATATCAAGGGAATGTTAACAAAACTACTCTCTGGTAGAAAAGCTAATTGTCTACATGTATTTTGGCTGCCCCAATACACATACTGTACTGTGGCTAATCTATAGGAAAGACCATGCTGGAGCAGCACATCATTTTTCGAACAGACCTTTTATAAACAAAGCAGCCCTGTTTCCCTAAATTAGCAAGCTCTAATGATTATATAACCCCAGTCAGTCTATAAAGCAGCCAAATGTTTCAAGTCAGTGTTTAAAGAAAAAAAAAAAAAAAAGTGAATGAAGTTTATATACTCCTGGAAGCAGAGTTCAGTTTTCAGAGCGCTGGGAGTACAGGGCTAAATTTTAATTTTACTTTAATGTTGTGTTCTTACAAGCAACATCTCTAAAATGTCTCCTGCCAAGGCATGTTTTATTATAGCAACACATAGGAAAGTCTCTATCGCAGACCAACTCTTTTGTAAATGACCTGGATTTAGTAATCCCTCAGTGTGAAGGACCTTCTCTTCAACAGTCTATTCCCCTCAGGGTGAGACTGCAAACACCTAAACCCAGATCATCAATGAAGGCTGAGTCTAGGACCTTTGCTGCTGTGCGGCAGACCCCTGCCCTGTACAGGAGGAGCTCTCAGCAAGGGACAGTGAGAGACTTAAGCATTTTATTACGCATTAAATCCTACCTTCCAGAGACAATGACACTTCTCAGCAACTGAGAACAAAGTAAAGCAACTCCAGACCATGCCACACATTCAAGGGAACCCAGTGCTTAATCTTCTCTAGATAAATTCATTGCAAGCCCCTCTGGATATTTTCTATTGTATGTTTTTGTGCTTTTACCCTGAATGTTTGCAGGTATTCTGTATATCAGAGTCTAGTCATGCAAGTCTACCAACCACATGTAGCTGAGGGTCAGTATGAGAGCTGTGTTCCCGTGCTGCACCGTATACATCACCTCATACTCCAATTTATCCTGTGTTAAGCAATACAGATGTGACAGACAGAAACAATCCAATCTGACCTATGACAAGATATTACTAGGTCAGTGTGTAGCTTTCTGGGTAACTTTTTAAAAATCTGTTATCTGACCTTTGTTGTTTTTTTCTATGGGGCAGTATTGCAAAAGCCAGAAACAATACTGACAATTCATGAAATATTCAAGTGTACAGTTGCAGTCCTTTAATAAATGGAAGTGACCTTCAAAACAGACATCCCAAAGATAAAGAGAACTTCTCAATAGATGGCATTTGTCACTAATCAATGACTCGAAGAACTTACGCTCTTCCTAGAAATGAATACAAAAAAGACCTTTCAGAATTGTACCACTTTGAAAGTAAATTGTTCACAAAACCCGTGGAAAAGAACATTAACGAGCTAACAAAACATCAGACAAGTGAAGGATAAATCCCTTGTGACTATTGGTACCTACATCCATGTCTGGAGTCACCCACACATCCACCTGCTGTTCCCAGGGGCTGGACAATACCATTAGAATTAACGACGTTAACATTTCTTTGGCTGCATTTGTACGTCAAAATATGTATAACATTTTACAAACATATTTCCTTTTTCATAGCCACACAGATATCTTGAGCTCTAACTGGGTCACTGTATTGGAACAGATGTAATCTCAGCAGAATACGGTGAGAAATCTGGGCTACATTAATGACTGATCCAATTACAGTGGAAATCTCTAGAAAACCCAGATTTATTAAGAACCAGGAGAAAATTATTATGTACTTCTAGGGATGACCAGATGGACAAGCCAGTCTCAAACTCTTTGAGGGTACCAGAGCTGAATGAGTGGTCCTTATGCTGCTGCCTACGTAGTTGAAGAACTTCCCATTCTGGGGATATGATGAAAAAAGACAGACACTTACAGCAGACACCTGGGGGGACTGGATCTAAACACGTCCTATACTGGGAAGCAGCATGGCTTAGGCCATGGGTGACAGGGTGACAGACGAATGAGTGAAAGAGCAGGAATCAAGAAGCCTCGGGCAACTTTTTGTCCAAGGAAACAGCTCCTTATAATTTAATATTAGGTCCTCTTGAAAAGTAGTATTCTCTCTCCTGAACAGGCAATAAATGCCACCTTCCAAGTAGCAATCTGATACCTCGCCTAAGCAAACCCAACAATCTCCAACAGCTTTGCACCCATAAAGAGAGAATTTAAAATATCTGAGTATAAACAGCTCCTTTCACCATTCCAAAAGCAGGCAAAATTTCACAGCAACCATGTCTATGTTCTTGATAACAGCCTTCATTAGAGACACCTGCCTCTGCTTCAATGAAAATTGCATCTGTGAGTAGTCCATTAAGGTAATTTGGATCTAAGATGATGTTTGAAGTTTAACGTTTAGTTAATTATGAATTTTGCCGAATCAAGGTCTTTTTTTTTCAGTTAAATGTTTTACCTGAAATGATATATTAAACACTGGAAGGTAATATTTCTCATTTATAGAACTTACTGCCAGCTCCAAGCTAGTAAATATTTACATTTCAGCCACTCTGATAGCTAATGTGACCTTTCTGTTGTACACTTTATACCTGTGCTGTATTTTACTTTCAGTGTTAACATTCTTTCTAGTCCATCTTATATTAATAAGCAGTATTTAAATATATGCAAATTTCATATTTTAGCTGATGTTTTAGGAACATTTTTAAGGTCACCCTGCTTGATCTATCATACAGACATAGCAAATTTATGCACTATATATCCCATCTCTACTTGTTTTTACCTACATCTGTCTTCTCTGATTGCATTTGAATGGGCTTATTTTCTATTTTAAATAAAAGATTTATGCCTTAGCTGTCAGTTTGCCTTTATTTGAAAATTTAATTTTGTTTCTAGAAGTCTAGATTAACTTATTAGATTTAACTGTCCCTCGTGCTTTGCAGCGATAGCAGAAGTATATTTTCCCTTGTGGAGAGAATACATAAACAAAATGCTCTCGGCTTAAAAATAAAGAATGTTATTACTTAGACCAATACAACACAGTTGGTCCGGGAAACAAAAAATGGTGTTGATTTTTTTAATCTATGATGGTGAGCAATGGGAACTGACTAATAAATGTGGCATCTCACAAATCCAGGAGCCTCCAAAGCCTGGAAAACACTTTGCAGAAAAGGTGTTTCCCCACAACATCCCCTACACTTAAGCTGGGCAATATCCTTCCATGGCACAGCTCCGCTGGGACACACAACTGGATTCCTGATACTCACGGATTTATTTAAATGAGCAATGAGCAAGAATCTTCCCCATTGCTTTCAGTTAGTCAGAAGCCAGTTTATGGATTCAGTGTGGCATTTCACATCTTCAGTGTGACATGTTCTGTGGTATCCCTGGGTAGTGCTACGTTCATAATATTGCTCCTCGAGCCCTGGAATTTCAGGGCTTGCCGGAAAGGATAACCGACTCATTGCAGCTGTTGGTCCAAAACAGCTGAGGTCTCTGCTGGGAGAGCGGGTGGGTGCGTTTGGAGGAGGTTAATCTTTTTCAATTGTGTTCATTCATTGTGACCTTTTTCTCCATTTTTCATTTCTGGAAGTACTTGGGATTTTGACTGATACTGTTATTTTTCTCTTCGTGTTGCAACATCCACATAGACCTGGACGAAATCTATTTTTAATCAACCCCTGCACCTCTCATAAAACTGAAAACCGACAGCTCTTGATTCTGCACTCTCAAGAATGCTTTTGAGAAGAGTTAAAGTGTTCCCTTATCAATAATGTTCACAGAAGCACCAAGAGGTTCCTGTATACTGATATCAGAGCAGAGAAAGCAAAAAGTTGAAGGATCGGTATCTACTGGGCTGTGTTGGCAAGCCTTCAGTCATGTAGTTGTAAACTATATCCTGATTCACTTTGTTAAATATTGAACGTTGTGAGCACGGGACTTTTGTGGAGAAACAAAAATTCGTCATACAAAGAAAACAAGTAGAGGTATATGCTGGCTTCCCTCACGCACAAAATACCAGCCAAGATAAATGGCACATGAGACCACAAAGACCTTTGCTCTCCCATTCAGAGCAATACAGCAGTTATTTACTATGATAAGCAATGATGAAGAACAGCATGGGCAGCAGTATAAAAAATAATAATAAAAAAAAGACATTAAGGCAGGTAGTACAGGGCAAAACTGAACCTGCTTGGCAGCCTTCAGTCTGTGACACACTATTGACTTAAAGTGCCATCAGATCCAAACAATCACTGCAGCAATCAGTCATTTTTGACATCTCCCCCATAAAAATTAAGTGAAAATACCACCAAGCACAATTTCCACATATATGATACTGTCAACACAAAGTGGAGCCTTCACAAAGTTTTTCAAAGACCTTGTCAGCTCAGAAATGCTCTATTTTTGGAACAATCAGAAATATGACCCTCCTACTGTCACATCTGGGTAAAAAATATAAATTTACTATGTAACGTCACTTCGGTGTGGTATGAACACGTTGGTGGAGGCACCATCTAGCAGGAAAGGCTCATGCTTATCTGCTCTCTCAAGAGCAGGTTCCCCTGCTGCTAAGGGGCAGAAGTAAATCTATTCCAGTCAATCCCTGCTGTGATAGCAAAAACTCAGCGAGGATGTGCTGTGTTAAATCTTATGACAATGACCATTTAAAAGCATCAAACAAGTCAGAAAATAAAAAGGTAAGATCAGTAAGGAAGTAAACCGCACACTATACATGTAAAGATTTCTTCACCATGCTTAGGTAGAAGAAAAAAATATCATGGCAACTGTTTTGTTACAGAAAGCACCATCGAAAACCAAATCGATTGTACAAACCACTGCACCAACACAGCTGAAAAGACAGCTCCTCCTCCAAAGACAGCAGCGTCGTTTTGATTTAACAAGTAATTAATGAATACATAAACCCTGGACAGAACTTTAATCTATCCCAGTGCCAAATAATTAATCATTCATTCCACGTTTAATCCTGTTCTGATAAATGTAATTAATATTTCGCCATGGCACTGCAGAAGAGGAGTACCTGGGAGCAGAGAAAGGCAGCCTTCTATTTCTCCCTCCTTGCAACTGTGGAGTGATAGGCGCTGTCTACAGCTGACAGGTAATCCAGAATGCAGCGTTCCCCTGCAGTTGTAAATGAGGGTTTGTGCATGGCATACATTGTGATTGTAATGAGGCTTTTCTTCCTCTGACCTATTATTAAAATAACAAAACAAAAACCAACAATGAAAAATAACTCACCAGAGCTTGGTCAACCATTTTTTCTGATCTGACAGCATTTGGGAAACCAGTGTTTGCACTAACTAATGCCTTGGTCTATACAATGTCACTGAGTGTATGCCAGGGCTGTGGGTAGAGAACAAAGCATGTGCAGACTGTCTGCTTCTGTCCACAGAGAGCAGAGCTGTGTGTAACAAGTGAATGAAGATTTAAGTCCTAATTTTACTGCAGGGAAACACTGGCATCTTTTTTGAAATCTTGAAGTGTAATCAAGAAATGTGTTGATGTGTACAAAATTAAATTGCAGGAAACCCTATGCTGATTTTTTCAGGGTGACACATCTCAGGAATCCACATATTTCAGCAAAGAGTTTTGTGAAGAAGATTCTGTAACAAACAAATTGCCTTGGGATCCTGCTGCCCAATTACTCAGAAACAGAGGCGTCTCTTCGCAGTTGTCTCCTTGCTCAGCATTCTCCAATATGGCCACAAAGTCTTTTTGCTAAACCATTTTTAACTGTACTTACTAGTATAATTTCTTCTCCTTCCAATACAGAAATAAACCTGTAATTAGTAATTCCAATTGCCCTTACAAATTTTTACAGTCCTTGCAAGAAACCCACCTTGTAGCATAAAAGTCTCCCAGTGTCACATACTGACGCTCAAAGGAGGCTGTAATTTATCCCCTTCCGAAGATCCTGTATTTTGCTGCTGCCGCAGCTATCATTAATCTAAGCCTCCATGACGTCCCAAATCAGTAAAGAGACAACTTTCAGATGCGGGTCTCTGGTGGAGTTGGACTAAATAGAGCTCCATGAAATCAGGCGGTTTAAGTTTGGGGGCCTGCCAGAGCTATTTTATACACAAACTCATTTTCACACCTGGTAACTGCTCCTCTGTGGTGATAGCTATCTGTAATTTCTAGACAGCAACTCTAGGCAATTATGCTGGAAGGCATTTGCACATTTACAGAGAACTTTGATTTAGGATCATTATTTTATCAGCTGAGATTAATTTCAAAATATTTTGTTTCCCATTAGCTCCAAATATTCTAAAAATGCACTAAAAATTCTTACTGCTTGAACAGAATCTGAAATGCTGGTGAACTTGAGTCACATCCATTCTCAGAGCACTTCTCAATAGTACAATAAATTTAGGAAGTGCTTCTAAGTGCTAGTTTTATGTTCATAAGAAACTACTAAACTCGTTAGGAGCAACGGATCATTGAGGCAAGTCTCCTGCTTCTGACACTGCCCAGCACCAGAAGCTTCAAAGGAATATACCCCTGGCTGCAATATAACCTGAAGAATAAAAGTTTTTGCTTATTGTGTTTCTGGATTGAGTAAACAGTTGTTGTTGTTGTTTTCCTCTCACCAGAACCAACCTAATAAATAATTATATAAGCCTCATCTTTAACTTGTGCTTGCAGCAATGGATGATATTCATACCCTTGATCCAAAAGTCACACAGACCTGTTGGCCAGCTGCTGCACTGTCACCTCATTTCTGAATCCCACAAGGAAACCTTTTCCATATTCATGAACCCTGCATTCATTTCTAAGATCCTGGAAACCCTCACCGAGGCTACACATTATAATCCAATTGATTCTTTATCGCCTAAGATCAACAAATCCTTAGCTGATCGTACAAAGCGTTATGTTTCATACATACACACACACTTTATTACATGTTCACTACTGTATATGGATTTTATTTCTGTTTAGTTGTTCATTCTATTTGTTTAAAAGGGGGAAGATTAAATTATTCATAGATGTGAATCTACCATTCTATGTTAGATTTGATGAGACTGTATTATGAAAAGTATCTCTTGTAGGAAATGCATCCCTCTGCCTTGTAAGAAAACTGATGTTTAATTGAAATGGTAGCTATCAGCTAAGGCTAGACCCATTCATGCAAATACGACCTTCAATTAGTGAAATACACACATCCTGAGCTCCAGCCATTTTATCAGACACACTATAGGATGAGGAAACGTCGGTATCTTCGAAAAATTCTACTTTGAGGTGACCTTCTACTTTGCCAGACTCATTAGGCAAAACAAAAAATAATTGTGCAGCTTCTTCCTGGTCTCTCTTCAGAAGGTTTTCAGGAAACCTCAAATTACAAATAATGATTTAACCCACAGATTCATGCTAATGCATAGCAGCTTAGACAGTTAACACATTCATTCTTCGCAGTTCCCCAGAGGCACTGGTTTACAGAGTTTTCTTTTACTTAGCAGCAGCTATTGACTTTTACATCGAAAACACTACAAATCCACTTGGGTCCAGATTTTTGAAGGAGTAAATACCATAGAGAAATCCCTAAATCAGCAAAGAAGAACTCAGTGGCCCCCCGTATTTTCAGCCACATTTTCAGGGACCCGCAGTTTTCTCACTGAGGCATCCAAATAGCAGAAAAGCATTTCTGAAAATCTGGCTAATGTCAATACTTAAGTAGCTGAATCACGAGACTTCTTTTATTCCCATTCAAAAATATAGCACCTGAGACATGCGAACAAGTAGAGACACACATCATGCTCCTAACTGAAAGGTCTCATATGTTCAAAGAAGTTTGTGGCTGCTAAAGAAATATTTATCCAAGCCAGAATGAAAAATAATGACATGACCATTAGAATCTCTGATTTTTATACGAGCCCTTTCAGCAACACGCTGTAGGCAGCAAAGAAATAACACACAGTGCTTGTTCATAAATGGTTGTATTCCTCTTAGGTCACCTACTAGAATATGGAGAACTGAATTAGGGAGAGATGCTTAAGTACCTAAGCAGAAAAAAATACCGGCAAGAGGTCTTAAAGAAGTAACTAGAAGGCTGACTGCTGGAAAGCAACCTCCAGGGCTAAGAGCAGCACACACTTCATGAGACCAAAAAGGATGTTAAACCATCGTAAGACAAGAATTGGCTGAGCAAAGGAGGGCTTCCCAGGAAAGGTCAAGGAGCTGGCAGGGATGGAGGGGGATGTATAGGGGAAGACTGCCTGTATATGCTGGCATTGCTTGCTGAAGTCAGTTGAGGTATAACAGCTGGCATCAGTTAAGGGTTTGGTTGTGCAAGCCTAATAGGTAGGATGAGCTAATGGACCAATGGATCGGGATGGATTTCCAATGCAGCAGAGAGAATCTGAAATAAGCTGCAATGTGTACAACCACAACAGCCCATTTAATTTGCTGGCATACTTCCTCTAGTTTCCTAAACTTAAATCAAAACAAAACAAAACAAAACAACAGTTTGCTAAACATTTCTTTAGTTTGCTAAGCACCCAGATATGTCCCAATACGCTGTTTCTTTACAAACTTGTCTTCTCTTCTGAAACTGCTTGAGTTACATTCTGCTTGAGCCCTGCCTGTCATCATGCATGTTGAAGTGCATCTCCAGCACCCTCCCAGGCAGGCGAGGATGGAGACGTTTGCGGGCCTCCCCTCGCCTTCGCACAGACCTGGTAACGCATCCAGCAAGCTTCCATGGATGTAGAGCTTTCTCTCACAAACCGTATGAAAACAACTTTCTAAACCAAACTTTAAACCGGTAAAGGGCAGTTACGGCACCGTTGGCTCCACAGCTTTGAAGAGGTTTTCATAACTTCGGCTGGCAAATGTTTGCACTGCTTTCATAAAATCTCTTTCAGCCAGGGGCTCAGGCTGGACTGTGAAACCAGGCTCCTCTCCCTTGTCTGGCTCTGAGTGAAATCGCTATTCCTTAGCTCCTACAACGCTGCTGCCCCCCCGGTGCAGCTCGCAGCCTTCAGTCCAAGCGCTGAAGCGGGGGCTCCGAGCCGGGCCGTGGTGCAGCGCCACCGCCACCTGCTGCCCCTCGGCGGCACAGCGCTTGGGTTGGCGCCGGGGCCCCGCAGCGTGCCGGTACCCGCAGCAAGGGGAACCCGCCCCACTCCGCTTTGGGGTCGCTTTGGGATCGCTTTGGGGTCGCTTTGGGCTCCCCCAGGCCGGCGCGGCCCGCAGCCTGCCCTGCCCAGCTCCCGCTGCTCTCCCTGCTCAGCAATATTTCTGTGACCTTTCCCCGCGCCGTGCTTCTGAACCCCCGACTTTCTCAAGTAGTGGGAAAGAATAAAACCAATAAAGGAAAAAAAAAAAAAAAAAAACAACCACCGCCAAAAGCTCCCTGTGATGTGTGTGCTAAGGCAGCACACCCGGCTGCGACCGATTAAAATCCAGCCAGCGATGATCCCATGCGCACACGTGCACACACCTCGCCTGCAACTGGTGGGAACGCATGCAGGCTTTTTGAAAAAGGGGTTTCTTCCCTTCACAGCTGTTTGACAGAAGACCTTCTGACGTCTTGCAGAGCAGCAGCATCCCAAAGCCCACAGCCTGAGAAGCAGCCCTGCAGTCAGGGCCGCGGGGATCCTTCATTTAGCAGCTATTTGATGCGTTGGATGCGGGCTGATACTTGCTCCTGGCCTTGTTGCGTTTTGATTCTACTTCTGTTTATAACAACACCTGTAGTAGGTTCTTTTATGTATTAACACACAAAACCACATCTCATACACAGGTAGCAAAACCACTGATTTGCTGGTGTGTGTTTCTCAAACTAGCCAGGTTCATTTTGGCAAGGCACTTCATCAAAGATGTATTTTGCCTGCAGCAAAACAAGCTGTCAGCTGCTGCGATGAACTGTCATATCCACATTTTAATATGAAAAATAATTATTCCTCTGTTTCAGTTAAACAGCTACCTATTCTTCAGGCTGGAACCCGAACTGCTTTTACAGAGTATCCAGCTCACTACTGAGATGACTTAAATAGGTCGACTCTAACACTGTAAATATGATCAAGGCAAAAAGCCAGCCAATAAAACTGCGTTTTATCCTAATAAAGCAGGGAGGCCTTTGCCATTTCTCTGTAGCAGACAGTTTATTGTCCAGCTGTATGCAACAACTTCAGGACATCTGGCCACTTAACCAGTATATATGAAGTCCGGAATGTCAAAGGAGCCATAAGTGAAATAATCAGTGGTATGATTCCCACTTATACTGAAGTCCCCGCACACAGCTCTGACATCAACAGACTGCATGCTTCTGGCATAAACTGCACGAGATTTTAACACTCCTGGGAGCTGTAGGAACATGACAAGGAATCTTGATGGCAAGAAAAATCACATCTGAAGAAATGGGCATTTTCTAGCCTAGGTCATATGTGGCAGGACCAAAATCTGGGAAATGCAGGGGTGTGTTTATCTCAGCTAGGTGGTGGTAGGGCCTTGTCTTGCAGCTGAAACAAGTACTTTGAGAGTGCTTCCCCCGCTTCTCCTTTCCTTCAGTGGTCAAAGCAAAATTAATGTGACTGTAGGCCTTGGTCTCAGAGCAGAAGCACCGGGAAGGTCCTTGCCCATCTGCCAGCAGGGAGCAGCACCTTCAGGGCAGCACTACCTCCCCGGTGCCCTCCTTAAGCTCCAGTTGGGCACAACAGCAGCATCAGTGGTCCCAGCTGGCACACATACACAACAGTTTCAGCTGACTCAGGGTGGTTGCCTACTGTTCTGCTTTGTAACATGCTTGTGGCTTACCTGTAACCTAATTTAGGATGAAGAATGAGCTCAAAATGAAGACAAACATACAGATCAGTCAATGCTTGGTACTGCCTGTGCATAAAGCAATGATTCTTTGCTCCAGTCACCCTACCGGCAGCTCCTGCCTGGGCTGAAACATCCACCGAGTTACACAACTAGCCCAGCCAGCTCCTTCACCCTGCAAACCCTTCTGTGAGGCCTCAGGTAGTCCGGCACACACAGAAAACTTGCTTTATCAAACACATCAACCTCACTTTTGTTGCTACAGTTTAAAAATAGACTTGACATCTGGATTTTCTGTTTTATAGGCAGAGTTAAAGTTCAATATATTGATCTGAGCTGCAAGGCTTATTTTATTCAGGGTGCAATCAAAGCATGTGGATTTCTACAACTTCAGGTGCACAGCTTTCATATGACTGCAGGCACAGAAGCTGAAGATAGACTAGCCTGTGTGAGCGTACTGGTGGGCAATGCTGCCCTATCTGCATGTTTTCATCCCTGAAAATGATCCCACATCCCAAGATTTTAACGAACTTATTTCCTCTAGGATAGCTCTGAAGAGCGGTTCTGTGTCGTGATGCTATGTGCCCTCACTACCATTTTCTCAGGACTTAACGTCACTCCTCCCTGTGTGCTGAGTCTATCACAGGGATCTGTGTTATCTCACAAGAAAGGCAGTGATGGATTTGGAAGGCTTAAGTGGTCTTCCTCCCATACCTGTCAGCTCAGGGTCAATTACAAGGAGGCTGGACTAATGCAGACACAATTTGCGGGATAAGTGATGGGATGTGGTTACCAGCTTACCTGTTTCATTATGGTAGTAAATTGCCACACAGCTGCCCCCCAGACACCCTCTGACTACAGAAAGTTTCCAAAATACAGGAATGAGCATTAACCCATTACACAGAGGAAGTAAACAAGATAAGGACATGGTAAGGTAGGAGCTAAAACAGGAACGGTCCTTGAATATCCCTCCTCTCTAAGTGAATTCCTCCTCTACTGAAATGCACAACTGCCCTTCATCACCTACCATTTTGTTTGTGCTTGTTCAGTTGTGGAGAAAGCTGTCTGATGAAATGAAACATCTCCCAGAAACGACGTAGCTGCTAAGGGAGAGTACTGGCTTCACACAGTCTTCATGGCAAATGCCTTAGGACTGAGCTGTTCGACCTGGAATGGAAAACAATTTTGTTTTGTTTTGTTTTTATTTTCCTTCCCACTGGGCATAAGTCTTCCCTGTCTCTCTGTTGTGCTAGTGAGAGCAAATTTCACCAGAAACTGAATCAATTTACAAACATTTTGATAGATTGAGACAGTTGTTCATGAAAAAAAAAAAAAAAAGGATTAAATATATGCAGATAAAATATAGCGTAATGTGAACAGCTGCTGCACAGACCCACAGCCTATGTGGACTTAATTTTATTTATACCTTTTAAAGGTTACGTGGGTTTCCCTGTAAAATAGAAACAAAGTGAACATTATTTCTGTTGGTAATAAAATAAAGAAAAATTTCAGATGATTAATCCTCCAAAATGTGCAGTCCTGACTTTTTGTTCTTGTTTTGGCAGGAAGACAGACATGCAAAATATGCTAGCGCTGCTCTTGTACACACTCACATGTCTCACTCCATAGATCTGGTCGGCAACTCCTTTTGAGGCTGTCTCAGTTTCTGACTGGAACCGGTCATTACGTGTGTGCCTCAATCCATCACTTCCGAAGCTTCCTGTGAAGAAATTGCCATCAGAAGCCAGTGCAGCAAAACCAACTGTCTTCCATCTAAAAGTATGACTTGCATTTTTGTATCACATCTCATTTTCACTATTCCTGACATTACGTATCTATCCGTATAGTTACTTTCCTGTAGTGACAGAGATCATGCTGTACCTGATTTTTCTGCACCAATTACTGTTATTTTAAGACTGTGTAGAAATGTCTGCGAACAAACATTAGCTGAAAGTTCCTGATGCTTTCCCTTGCCACTGTCATTGGTGCCTTACGACCATAAAACCCCCTGCCTATAGCAGTTATAATAGATTTTGTTTCAAATTCTGGACACCTGAGCAGTATAGTAGTCATTGTGTTTCAAATATCAGGATCAGTCTATAAGCAAAGGGCAACAAATTTCAGATGAAGCTGTTGGACTGAGTGACATAATGGACAAACTGCTTCTCCATAAATGCCAGCATTTACTGTAACCTCTCTTGCCCAGGCTCCATATAGGGTAATCACCACCTGCACAAAGCTATGAAGCTTTGCTGCATAAACACACCACATTTTCTCACTTTAACAGAACTTGAGGTAAATATTTTGACACTCAAATGCACATACTTAATCCAACACTGGAAAGCAGTATGTTAGTGGGGGAAAATAACTCTATATACATGATCCTCTGAGAGTTCAACTCTTCATCTTTTCACACGATAAGATGGCAAAACACAGGTAAAAACATGCTAGTTTAACTGGATCACCAGTTAAACAGCACATGGAGGTGCAGGGTGCTCAAACGACTGCAAGCAGCTGTGCATAGCCAGAGCCATGCTGCATGGGAGCTGCTCCCCACGGGGCACGATAGGTGAAAGAGAGCTAGCTCAGAGCCCTGCTTCTGCTGACTCCTGCCTGGTAGCAGCCAGGGCAGGGCAGGACAATGTGGGGTCCCACAGTGCTGAACTGGCTCCTTGTCTTCAGAAGATCAGCACTGTTGGATGTCTTTACTTTTTTAAATGTAAGAAGCCACACAGCACCCAGCATGGGGCCAGAAAGGAGTTAGGGGTGAAGGGGTTAAGCTCAGCTGAAGGCAGATCTTGCAAGGGTAACACCGCTGTTCGGAATAGCACTCAGAATTTTTAAAAGGTAAGCTTTTTGGCCCAATGATAAAAATAATCTATAAATGCCCTATTCAAATGTACAAGATGTCTCTTAATGCTTGTTCTCCAAGCACTTCTCTTGTCAAATTCCACTTTGTGACTGATGAAAAAAAATATCTACAGTGTTTCATAATGACAGGACACAGCTAGTTTAAGGCTGCTGATGAATAAGGAGGCCTTGAACACAGCTACGACAGTGCAACGTTTGTTGTTTGCCACATCAGAAAACAAATGCTGAACCACTTCATTCAGGGTCTTCTATTCATCACCCCCTTTAAAAAAAAAAAAAAAAAAAAAAAGGGAGCAAAACACCGGGACTAGAAATAACACTGTGTGGAGCAACGTTGTGAATCGGTGTCCTGGCTTACCGTCATGCGTAGCTCAGGGAACCAGGACTAGTTAGCCCATATTTTCTTTTACCTTGTAAGTTTGGTGGATGGCAGCTGAGCTCATCTTTAAGAAATCTGTTCTTAGGGTTGGCCATCGACATATGGATTATCTCTTTGTATTGTTTTTCTTTTCAAATTGTGGCATTCTATAACACAATCCATTTTGCATTTGCTGAGGTCAGTGGGAGTCTGACCCCCGATTAAAAAGCTTTTTTGGATCAGGGTCAAAAGACAAAAAGTACTTACAGTTTCACACGGGACTGTAGGAAAACATGTCACATCACAGCAAGGAGAACAAAGAACAACTACTAATCACGTACCCGGGACACTGCCACAGCATCAGCAGTTACGGGGCTCTGCCCGTGGTGGATGGGCATCAAAAGCACTGGGAGCAGTTATCCTGTGAATTACAAACCAGAGCTCACCACCTGGTTCCTTAGGGGGAAAGTACCATGACTTTTAACTCTACTACAATAGTTGCAAAATGTTTTTATTATTATTATTATTTTTAATGCACAAAGCTTTCTGAGCTGTAAAAAAAAAAGTTTCCTATCACTTTGTTTAGAAATATTAAGTGGGTACACTTAGCGCAAAATTTCTTTGTAATGAAATGCTTTCTGACTTTATGAAGAAGCTTATATTACTGCTAATTAAGATGAATAGTTTTAGGAGATTCTGAGAAAAATAACACCTTTACTCATAAAACTTGATGACAACATCTAATGTGTTGGAGGGAAAAGTGATTACTCTAATGCACTATAATACTTGATATATAGTCTCACGGCTCTCCTCTGCTGTGTTTTGTATAACCTGTGAAGTCAACAAAGCACAGATAAAAAAATAAATCAAAGGTAGGACTCACATGATTCATATTTCAATAAAGAGGAACTAAAATAGATAATGGCTCCCAGACAAAGAAGAAAAAACTTGTATTTCGTGTAGTTTTCCCGCCGTGACCTCATTAGAAGTTCATTATATCGCAGATCCATTCTAATTAGTCCATACGTTAACTGTTCAGATTCACTTGACAGCATACAAATTCTGTGCTGTTATGCAGCATTTGGGTATAGAAAAAGTTGCATCTTTAAGTTGTATACTTCAGGAGCACAAGTATTCCAGGGAGTTTGAAAATGCCTTCACCAGTCCCTTGCAGGCTTCTGCCAGGACACGGCAGACCCTGTCAGGGGAGCAGGATTTCCACATCTTTCACCTCCTTTCACTGTCACTGATTAGTAAGAGTTTTGGAAATCCTGTCGTTATCTCCCCTCTGCCCACTCTGCAGGAGGGCTATAACTACCTCTCTTTTTTTTTTTTTTCTCCTCTTCTTTTTCTTTTCCTTTTTTTTTTTTTTTAAACAAAGACCTTGCAGTTACCAGTTACCAGCTCTAATTTAATCAGAAAAGTTTTCATGAATGGTGCTTCCCATCCACCTCAAGCAGATGACAATTTTTTTGTTCCTTTCTGCAGCTGTGTCTTTTCAGCTTTGTAATGACAAACAGACACATGCGAAGGAACAATTAAACATACCTGTATCGTCATGTTATTTTGATAGAATTTATCTATAAATATACTCCAATACTTCTGGTAAAATACTATATACGTATATAAAAAGAATATATTGAAGAACATGGCACAACGCAGGACTGCCATTGGAATGGTGACATTTTCTATGAGATTCAGCGAAGTAAGGCAAGCTGTTGATTCTCTTTAATCTCTACTTCATTTGCTCAATCCACAGGTCTCTTTCTACCCTTAGGATACCCTCCTTTGGAGTTCGGGCATGGCAATTCCATGACAAAAGACCCCAGGTACCCTGAGACAATATTAAGTGGCAGTCAGCGTGCCACTCAGAGGAGACTGAACATCTCTGGAGGCTTTGACTTGCTCGTATGCTGCAGTGGACTTCTTGCTAAGGTGGAAAGGCAGATCTCAACAGCACAATTACAAAAAGCATCAATTGTTCCCATGTCCTCTGAAGCATTAATCGTGTCTATGGCAAAATTAAGTATTTTAGGTGTATAAACCAACTGTTAAATAGAAAATTAAGAATTCAGACAGCAAAGGAGCTCAAACCGAGCTGTTTTCTACGAGCACTGGACAAACTTTCAAACCCATAAAGTACTGTTCTGGTCACACACCATATGGGCAGGTGAGCCCACATACAGGAAACTTTTAAAAGCACACAACGCACAAATAGAGCCAGTTACCATTGTCCTAAACACTGAACAGCCATGCACATCAGGGCAAAGCAGATAGAAAATGAATTCAGGATGAGAACAATGACACTTTAATATTGCTATGCTCTTTATATCAGTGTAAATACTTTTAACAGAAGAAAATCCTCCCCATAAACAGACTTTATTTTTTTTTCCATCTAGTGAACTGTGGGGGGGGGGGAAAGAAAAAAACTATTTGGAAAATAATATATTTGAAAAACATTATGACATTCCTGGTATAAAGTGTCTGACGAATGTTTGAGAATCTCTACCTTTTACTAGAGATCCACATTCTCAGCAAGCCTGAATGGTTGTCCTTAACCTCTTCCTCATCTGGTGGAAAAGCAAAGTGACCTCATTGAAAATTTCTTTCCATGCACTATTTTCATCTGCATCCTTCTAAACTAACCGCTCTTAACTGAAAGAAACAAAGAAACTGAAGAACTGCTTACACGAGTGGGTGAAAGGCAGAATGTGACCACTTTATCAACACAACACGCTAACAGAGATCACGTGAGGCAGTCCTTTGTTTCCGTGAACACACGGATTTGCTGGTGACAGAAGCAGCGTATCGCCAAAGCTGTGATGGCACTGACAGCCTTGTGTGGGGCACAAAAGCACAAATACTTTTCCTATGAGAGACCTTGACAGTACTGCTCAGGAGCCTACAGCTTTGAGTACCATGAGAAACAGCTTGCTGCTTTTCTGTGCAGCAAAAACATTCATGGCTACCAGCTGCTGCTTTGGCACTTGCCAAAGATGTCAGCTTCGCTATTTAGGCAAGATGCTGAAAGTGCCATAGTAAACTGTTCAAGTGCCTTTCTGAGCTGATTATGGCTGAACATGTTTAAAAAAGAAGAAAAAAAAAAAGTGTTTGAACAAGTCACTTTTGTTGCAGGATCCTGGGCCTGGTTAACCTTTTATTTCTCCTGTGCTCAGCACAACAAAATAGGATACACTTTCACTGCTTTACTGTCTAAAACCATCTACACGTGCATCCATGCCTTGATGACAGGACTGTGCTGAACGTTCTGGTAGAGGCATTGCATACCAGGGCACAATAGAGATTAATTGTTCAAGATGTTCTCTCCCACTCAAAGTAAACACTAGAAACTGATTTTAGTAAATATTTGTACTGCATTATGCCAGTTGAGTATTTCACATGCTCTGGGCTAGGCAAATGAGCTGCCCAGGGGTATTAGCTTCACGGACTATTTGCAGTTCTCTAAAGCTCTATCTGCTCACCACTGACAATACAGCAAACAGAAAAAGCCCAAAAGATGAGTTACTTGCCCTGCCCTTCTGTCATGTACAGTATCATCTCACACCTTGTCTACTCACTGAAACAATTCAGGATATTAAACATTCAAATAGCTCTGCAACGCAAATGGTCACAGCCTCCGCTGTACCGGTCACATTACGTCAGCTACAGGTGCATTTAATGGAATTGCACAATGCTTGTGCAGGTGTTCTTCCTCTGTCCTGTGCACTGGTGTACACAGACCAGGAGGTGTCCATGCGATCTCAGGATAAAACACAGCATCCGGAGGTTGTTAGAGGCAACAAGCAGCTGGAAACAGAAGCTTTGTTCGCTCATCACATCAACCGCCAAGAGAAACTTCACACAAACCCTGCATGAATGCACACTCTGATGACAAAGGCACCTCTTTCTCTCACCCCTTTTCTGTTCTTGAACCTCTCACGCTAACTTAGAAAAATTAATAACGTTAACCTAAATTAATAGCGGGTCACCTTTCTCCAGCTTGCCCCATGTCTTACACACCCACTCCCCTAGAAACACCCGATATAATAGGTGAGATTTGTAGTGAAGCCCTAACGTTAGGGAAATGAAAAAATCTGTTAGAAAACTGACAGCTCAAGAGGTGGAAAAAGCAGCCTGCTGCCAGTCCTGGGCCTCTGGCCACAGGGATTTGCTCTGGCTCCCCTGTTGGGACTCTCTGAGGGTTGCAGCAGTCCGAGTCCGAAGGCCTGAACTGAGAGCTTGGCTGGGGACAAAACGGATGCCTCCATCAAAAACTGCTGAGAAAGAAGCGTGGATGACTCCTCTCCAGCAAAGGTGTTTCCGTTGTGAGCAGGAGTGAGCAGTCTCCCACATGAGATGACTTGGACAGGCTCCTGCATGGCTCTGCATGTGGAACTGGTAAGGATCCCTTCCACCCTTCTGAACCGTTCATGTCACCGATCTACTCACAATCCCCTTGGGGCACTCTGCCTCCCTGAACACAGATCTGCACAGTCATCCTGGCCCTTGACTCACGTAATTCTGCATGCAGATGCTTGGTACAGAGATGCATTCAAGAAGCTAAATAACAGATGACCAAACAAACTAAGGACGTACACCAGTGTGCTGGTGTGCTCACGTGTAATTACCTGAAAAGCAGATCTTACCATTTTTACAAGTTATTCTAACTTGTAATTGCTTTCTCAGCAAGAATGCACGCTTACCCGCACCAATGTGTAGAGGTAACTCTCCGCACGCTTCTTGGACCACCGGGTACAGAAGAGAAGCAGCAAGCACTTCTGATGGGATAGACAGAAGAGCTATCACCCTCATAGGGCACTTCCACCTGCAGTTCTATTTCTGGTACAGAATCCTTTGTCCTGCAGATAACCAAGAACAAAGCAGCAAATGAGAAAGAAATTATGTCTTGCAGCAAACAAGAAGAGACAAGGACTGTATCCTCAAAGTTCAGATCCAGTTCAGAATCCAACTCTGCCCAAAGTTTGGTGACGATCAGCTCTAGGATGTTTTCTAGGCCAAATCTAGGGAAAAATAGAATAAAAGATTTCTTTGTACGTGTCCACTGCATGGAAAATCTCTTGAATAATGTGAGATGCTTTATATTGTAGAAATCTATCAACCAGATCTGGTACACTTGAAGATAACAGAAAGCCTCCCACAGGCTTTACAGGGCTTTGGCTTAGGTTATGTGTTTAAATTCTTTTTTTCCCTATGGCAGAGAAGCATGGTAAATTATAGAGGTTCTCCTTGCTCTGTTCCCCTCCAGGCTGCAGGCAGTGTGCACAGAAGCCTCTTTCCATTTTCTTCCATGTTTGTGTTTGATGGGGGCTCCATTTAACCCTCCTGGTTGTTACTGCTTGGAAGGATTTAATGGCTGATGTTCATCCCTGGTAGCACTTAAAGATAGCATTTATGTAAAGAATTTATGCCAAATTGGGTTTATGCCTTGTGTGAGAATGTAGGAGCAATAATAATAATAAACCAGGCAGTAATGCCTTTTTAATTCAAACTCTAAGGCAGGCAGATGTCACTACTCGTAGCAGTCAAGACAAGTGAAAATATAATCTTGAATCATCATCTCTGATACGACCATTGTCACAATTAAAATTCAGAAACAGAAAAAAGGCCATTTTCATGTATTTATCATGACAGAGATGATAAACACAGAAGTGTGGTATTTAATGCTTTTTGTAAGTTTTAGTGAATATCAGAACAAATCAATACCGGCAGCGTTCAGTGACCAAACCCCAACCTTTCCTAACTTTTGTAATGCCCTGGGGGCCAGGACTCCTGAATGTATGTAATCAAGCATTTTAAAGGCCAAAGACCGAAACTTTGGTGATTAAATGCCCCACTTATCCCTCGGAGAAGTATTCAACATATGCTTCTTCCGTGGCATTATAGATTAATTTAATTTCATCACATCCATAGCATGTTTTATTACTTCTAAGCAGCATCCCCTAATGTATACAATTTCCAGACAGTCTCTGAAAATGAGAACTGATATTTGGTGGGAAGAGACGTCAGAAGGACCATTTACTGCTTTAAAGCGCAGTAGATGGATGACCAATGAACTCATCCATTCCAAGGCAATTTTCTTCCTTTACTACTGAAAGGTTTCATCCCCTCGGATAAGATGTTCACTAAAAGAAATGGAGGCGGTTTTTCATGATGATGCATTAGATGATTTTTTTTAAACATATTTGGGCATTAACAGGTTTCTAAACCAAAGAAAACCAAAGCTTTTCTCTCAGTCCTGTTTTTTGGGGAGGAAGCAGCGTTCCTTTGTTTTCCTGCTGTCTAAAAGTTTAGTATGATTAAAATATGAAAACAAGCTTAGAGTAGTCCTAGAAAATGTGTCCAGTCTCATTAGCATTAGAAATGTTGTTCAGATCAAACGTATTTAAGAGTCCTTATGCAACTCTTTCCAGCCAGGCTTTCAGTGATCTCTTGTCAGCATCATGGGACACGCTACCATTTCTATTCCATGCTTTGGCCATTTTCAAAACTCTCCTGCCAACCCTCCGTTGCTTTAAATTCATCCCTACCCAACTGCTCAACCAAATGCTGCCTTCTCTCTCCTGCTCCATCTCATCTGCCACTGTACCCACTCTTTTTCCTCCTGCTTGGGGCTTTTGCCACAGCTGTTCATACAGCCAAGGAGCAGTGCCGCTGAATTTTGCAAGAGAAAAGAATGTGCAGCCCCTCAGTTTGTTAAGACGTCCTCCGCATTGCTTCTTTTAGAGGCAGCCACCTTCACTCTAGGATTTCTAAATGGGAGGGGGGAGGCAGGCAGAAAACGGCCCTTTCTTGTAAATAAATCTTCTAGACTCCAGTTTATAAACTAGATTAATAAAGCAACTGTTGGATAAAATTTAGAGAAATTTTGAACTGTGTTTTACAAAACAAGATAATTAACCCTGTAGCATATGAAGCCACTGCCTTAAAATTAATGCATCACTCGCACAACCTGGCAGCAGGAAAAAATACATTATTTCATTTTATTTTTTAGCATATCAAGTTCTCATAAAGCCAGACTATCGGGCTATCTAGTTAGTGGCATGGTTTATATCTCCTAAATATCTGAGCATCTGCTAGGTACTTGTGGATTTATTCACAGGCTGCCACAATGAGGCAGTAGTAAGTTGTGGTGAATGTGCTATTTACAGCACAAATGATGCTGATGCGTTAATTAGTGCTAATTTGACTTGGCCCATTTTGGACCTCTGACAATCGCAGCTCTTCAAAAGCAAGAAGAACAGGCATATGCTTATCTAAGGAAACTTTCCACCTCTCTATTTCCCCACCTATTATAATATTTCTAATGAAAGATGCAAAGAAATTTAAAATATGTTTTCCTAAAGAAGTAGCCAAAGAGAGCTGCTACTCCAGGCTTAAAAGAAAACATTACATATATTTGGCTTAACTGAGACTGTCGAGAGTATTAGAGCAGGAAGAAGCTAGGAAGATAATACGTCACTGAGTATAGGACCACGTGTTGAGTTGCATACTCTGAAAGTTTGTTTTTTTTGTTTTTTTTCCTTCGAGATAAGCAAAAGTTTATCTCCCCAGTGAGACCCCAGTGAGAGGGTCAAGAACAGGAGAAGCCATTTTCTCAGCTTTCGTCCTCTGCCTTTGGGGCCCTGATAGCTGTACTTGCCTTTCCCCCATTTTCACTAGATAAATCAGGCTCGTGAAGAAAAACAGCTTAGAGATTCCGTAGGTTCATCCTCTGAGAAACACGATGCAGAAAACTTTCTTGATCAGGAATATTTTTCTGGTAGGAAAAGCTACATAATTAGGTTCCTTATAAAAGAAGACTTTGAAGCTACACTCTGCCTCCAAATACTCGTCATTTGACCCAGAAGGCATTAAGTGAAAATTTCAGAATAAATAAATAAATAAATAAAAAACTGACACACTTTTCTGGGTGGTAAAGCTTTCGTGTGTTAACAAAAAGTTTGATTTGCACTGCTTTTGATATCTGCAGAATGACAGGAGAACTGAAGCACTACTCGGAGAATGACAGTGTGGCAGAATGAGTCCATGGAGTTATCATGCCAAAGAGGACAGTAATTGTTTCAGTGATCTCTCAGGTGGATGAAATACTGGGCAAAGGGGTACTGGATGTTTTCTGTAAATTATAATCAAATATAATAATAAAATACTTAATTTAAATACTTTAAATACCTAAATACTGAAAAGTACTTAAATAATCCAGTTTCACGTTTGATTAACTGAATTTGTGCTTTGTGTCTCTGTTATGAAAAAAGGAATAAACACAATAACTGATATTTCTGATAACTGCTCAACTGATCAAGTATTGCTACTAAAAATGAACAGTTTCAGCCTCTTCCTGGGAGGAAAAAAAAGATCACAGGATGATGCATGCCAACTTACGATATGTTTTAAAAGGGTATGGACCAGCATTAGGAATTATGTAGGTCTGCTGTCCCATTTTGTTCTTCTAAACCTACCAGAAAATAAACAAAAAAGTAAGAAAGATGCAACGTGAAACTGTTCTGCTGTGAATAATTCCTTAGAAACATTTCTATCATGTGGCAGGTCACGTTCATCAAACCCACCAATGGATTTTACATTTAAATGTTTCTCACTTGAGGTTGAAGCCTGCAATCACAGGAAAACTAAACCCTGATCACCCCTTCTCAAATCACAACTGTGATCATCTGCAGGGCAAGAACAGCTGAAGTTTCCTTGGCACTGAACCTGGCTGCGTGCTCCCACTGCTGAGCTGAAACACTGCAGTTACTGTCACCTAAGGGAGTCCAACATAAGCAGGACTGCAGAGGAGGGAACACACAGGACAGAAATATAAATTATTATATTTCCCCTTGATTATTAAAAATATTACTTATTAAATATATCAGGAACCAGCCATATACTAGTTTATAAAATATCCCAGAAAATGCTAATTCATAAAAATTAACAGAAGAATGACAATTTGTTGGAATTTCAGATTTTGTCCTCTTCCTTCATTTCAGTGCTTATTTTTCTCCCATATTCTAATGAGTTCTGTGCAAACATTGATAGAGGACAAATCTCTTTGTACATAGACATACACACATGCACACACTGGTGACAACGTTCTTACAAATACAGCGACGTTCAAGATTTTCATGTTGTAGCTTTTTATGTCTTCTTTTACTCAAAAAACCTTCCTAACACCACATGCGACAAAACCACTGTGAAACATACGGGCTGGAATCTCTGCTTTGCAGAGGAGAGTGCATTTTAGCCATTCTTCATTCTTGTTTATTTTTTTTCCAGCTTTCTGCGTTCTTGTACCATCTATTTCCATGGCATAATTATAGCTATGGAGTTCCTTAATAGCAGCAATGGGGAGAGCTTATACATAAGATTATGCTGTCCCTGTGGTTTCAAGGACAAGATCATTTTAAGGACTCCAAAAAGCAGCAAAATATAGTGATAACAGAGAATCTTAAATGAAAAACTTGGTTTGCTACTCTTCTTTCAGTGACCATGGAAGACTGCTTCAATTATTTTCATTAATATAATTGATGGCAAGCAAATTTTTGTAGCTTTGATCTTAAGTTTGCAGATGTGAGGATTCAGTTACAACAAACCTAACATCACAGGCATGTAGGAGCAGCAGACAGGCAACATACTTAGGAAGACTTTCACAAAACACCCTGTGATTGTCCACCCTATTGGCTTTAGAGTCTTCTTGTACAAAATAACATTGTGGGACTTATGTCAGTGTAAAACGGGGATTTTACACTGAAAGAAAAAGTGATTTTAATTTACCAAATTCCTGTTGCGACCATTGGTAACACTGGGCCTCTTCACCCCTCTCAGCAGCAGGGGGCTCTTGGAAGTGAGAAATTTGTTCACTGCTTTCCAGGAAAAACATTTTAATTGCGCTCTCTTCTCAAAGAGAAGGGAGTGTTTGTCCCTGGACTGCAACCAACACACTCTGAGATCAGAGCTGGACCCTAAGCACTGGCTCAAAATTTCTCATCATCAACAAAAATCATTTGCTACGGACGGCTTCAATGAGCGTAGCCACACTGCACACCTCGGCCAATTCGCTTCCATCTTTTAACCGGGCAGTTTGGAAGAATGCTACTTTTAATTAGGGCTAAATTTTTCTTCAAATAAAGAACCTACACTAACACTACAAGACAACTTTACTGTGTAGCTACTTGGGCCAACAAAGATGTGCAATAAACACATCCTCAGTCCTTTTTTTGCTTTTCCCCACTCATGCCATGAGTTTAGCAGGTAACATCTATTTCTAACACTGCAGACAAAAACAGCACAGCTGCTTAATTGTACAAAGCACATATGCTGACAAGGTTGAATGCAGTGCAAGATAGACAATTAGTTGTCAAAGATGATTAAGAACTGTGGGCAGCTTAATTCAGACAAGTCAAACACTGCTCTAAAAATGCCTCAACTGAAAAGGAAGCTTTAGAATAGGCTGATAAGTGGACATCATTCAGAAAAACTGCTGGACTTTGGGGATAATTTGCTAAAGGAATTTTAAAAGAGGCAATAAGGACAATTAACCATGGGGATACAATTTTTTAAACCGAAGTAGCCCAGACGACTCAGAGCCATCAGAGTGCAGCAAGCCATTTGCATCTGTAACAGTTTTCATGCACAATTGCTTTGTTATTCAAACTATGCTTATGGTTGTGATGCATTTAGGGTAAAATTTAATGCGCTGGAGAACAGTCCATGCATGATCTAGGAGCTATTAAATCCTATTTTGCTGAGGTGTTAAGTGATACATTCCTTAACAGATGAATTCCATTACAGTCAAGTATTAGCCTTTGTTCACACAGCCCCAGGTTGATCAGCCATGAAAAATGGGTACTTGTAATACAGAAGAAGAAGAAATGGCATTTCTAGAGATAAAACTGTCACTGTTTCAGACAAAAATGATTTAAAAAAAAAAAAAAAAAAAAAAAAAAAAAAAAAACAATTTGAATTCCTTTTATGTGCAAGTGGGTTTTTCTCCAAAAGATGAAATGAACATGAGAACAAATTTAGTCCCTATTGCTACAGTAAACTGAAAATCATTCTTTGTTTACCTGTGCAGAAATGGAGTTTTGCTTCAATAAGTATTAAAGAATTGGTTCTTAGCAGGTCTGCAACAGAATTAACTGAAGAAAGCTTTCTGAGGCAAAACATACTCTCAGCATTTCCAGTAATTGTCTCATGCACAAAACAGGTTCCCCCTAAAGTAAGAGTTACTCTGTGCATTCCAGCAGCAGTGCACAAGCTGGGGGCCAAGCATACTTACACTGGGAAAAAAAAAAAAAAAAAAAAAAAAAAAAGCCTTAGCACAATAAAAATATTGTTAAATAATTTTAAGCTAAACATCTTGTGCTTGGATTTTTAAAGAGCTAAGAGTCTGTCAGATGGGGAATAATCCTTGGTGATACAGTTAAAGTGCAGTTTCAGGATGACCTGCCTCCACATCTTCCCCATTAGAGCAACTTTTCTTTTAATCCCCTCTGTTTGCTTGTCAAATGCTTTTAAAGAAAGAAAACCAAAAGTTCCTGACAATGCTATTAAGGCAAGCAACTTGTGCTTTTCTGTCCCTCTTCCTCATGCCAGTAGCCTGACTCACCTCTGGAATACACAGAGCCAAGTTGTTTTGGTGCTCTTCTCCTGAAAGTACCTGCAACCACATCCTCACATCCTCTCAAGTACAACTATTTGACCTTCTTGGGCTGACACATCAGGTCTGTCCACATTCTGATGCAAACTGAAACAATACAGCTGTGTTAACACAGTCCTAAATCAGTCCTAACAAAATTAGCTGAGAAAGCAAGGTATTAAGCTCAGGCAAGCTGACTATGGCTA
Source organism: Nettapus auritus (assembly GCA_011076525.1). Classification (NCBI taxonomy): domain Eukaryota; kingdom Metazoa; phylum Chordata; class Aves; order Anseriformes; family Anatidae; genus Nettapus; species Nettapus auritus. The sequence continues at coordinate 17,867,264 of CM021775.1, read as the reverse complement.
CATAGTTTTTGCAAGCTTGGACAAATCATAGGCAGATTTTACTCAAGTGCAAGTGGGTTCAAGAGACCTTGTAGACCTGCCTATACACAGCAATGCACTGACTGCTTGAGACTAAGATACATGGGGAAAAATGCTAACTGCAAAACCTCAAGGATCTCAAGTGCAAAAACTCTACAACAACTTGCTCTTTTAGCTAAAGCTGAATTTGCCCATAGCTTTGGCAATAGGCCTGATTCACTAATCTACACAGAGTGTCTTATTATGGTCAACATCTTTAACACAAGATGACTTTAAGGAAAGGTCAGAGGTGTTCTGGTTTCTCCAAAACCAGGACAGGCTTGCACTATGGGTGCAGACAACATTGGTACCAGGTGGAAGGTTGTAATTAAAGTCGTGAGTTTTGATTCATTTCCCTGCTCTGACTCTCATTTCCTATGTCTTTTTGGGCAGATGTCTCACACACCATCCAACTTCCTTCCTCCCTTCCTGGTTTGCTTACCTAGACTGCAGAAAGCAGAAACGTTTTCTCAACACGAACACAGTCCTTTTATCTGGAACTTGAAGATCCACCTCAGATACACAAAGACATTGAGGACCAACGTCTACAATGGAAGCTGCTTGGCACGAAGGCTGAATGGGCTGAACAAACAAAGAAAGAAATGTTAAAAGTTTTAAATACAGTCAGTTAATGGAGAAAACTCCTCTCCCCTAAAAGCACTGGAAACAGAAACCTATAAAATGTCATAGGTGAAGCTCTTAAATTCTTCTCATTAGAAGATCGGGGGATTGGACCAGGTGACCTCCAGAGGCCTCTTCCAACCTGAACCATTGTGATTCTGTAACTGTAAGAGTATTGTACACACTTGTTAAGCTTAAATGGATTGTTTCTCCATCAATTCGGAGAATTGTCTTTTAGCTCCATGCGTAATTCCTTACATAATTACACATGCAATAAATTAGTGAAAAATCAAAGAAACTGCCTGTACTTAGAAAACCAGCTTAATTTGGCATGCTCTACTGCACACTTCTAAAAAATCTTTCAGGCCCTGCTTAAACTAACAGCCTCCTCACTGTGCAAGTAATCTTTATTATAAAAAATAGCAAATTAAATTTGGCACTAAGTGAGGTGTGAAATTCTTAAGCTGTCTTGTAAAAAAAGAGACATTGGGGTCAGATAGGGGCTGCCATCCTGTTGCCTCCAAGCACATATGCTTCTTTGGAAAATAAACTCATCAACAATCATCAAGTTAGGTGGGAAAAAATGTTGTTATAAATCCCTCCTGCTCTCTGCAAAAGTCACGGTACGTTTTTTAAATTGTTCTTTTGAAATCCTCTCGTTACATTGCTTGCACTGATTAAGCTGAGCTACTTCTGCTTGTCCTCTTCCTTTAGGGCAGGGTCAGTTCGCTCAGGTGCCTCTGCAGACTTTTGCTACTTTGTGGAGAAACATAGAAGGAAAGGGGTGGAAATCTCAATTATAATATTGCAACATACAGCTACTTGCAAAAAAAAAAAAAAAGTACAGAGCCCATTTTTTGCCTAAAATCAAATAAACTTGAAGAGCATTATAAAAACTGGCTTTTCTGTTATCAAATCTAACAAAAATATTTAATATCCTGAATATTTAATCATCTGTTATAAACACACACTTAGACTGCAGACGTGAAGCAGAAGTTTTACCACTCTCAGAACAGAACTTTTTAGAGAGTTCTGAACTGCATTGATTAACATTTCAAATCCATGTGAATATCCCTGGAGTAAGCAGAATCATCTCTCCATCTATACAGTGTTTTCTACTTAGAGGAACTAAGAATCTGAGGACTAGACGCTGGATTGACATGTCCACGTCATTTCAGAAGAAGTCCGACAGTGCAGCATCGCTTAAATAATGAAGCACACATCTGGAAGAATATTGCTTAAGTTGGCTAAGTTTGTGCGAGGTCAGTTCATACACTAAACTTCTGTACTCTGAAAATTAAGTAACAAGTTTACAGGGCAACAAATAGAATCACCACATAGAACTTGGGGATTGTTTTGCCAGTAGGAAGTCTTTCTTTTTATGTCAGTTTCTATTGTATAAATACAGGAAGAAGCATTACTGTATTGCTCTGAGAAATATTTTCTGAAACATTCCACCAGTTAATGAACACCCCTTCTAAAGTATGATCATTTCTTGTCTAAGGAAGGTAGACATGCTACAATACACCACATAGTACAAAGTGAAACGCGTACAGATCTCTTCATAGAAGATCTACTCCACTACCACGCTTGGCAAGTTAGGGGTAAGTATTAACAAAAGGAGAATGACCCCTGAAGTTAGTGGAAATAATTCAGGATTAGGCTTCAGGAAATACATTTAGTTAGTGATTTTCACAGAATGACAGTAGCTGTTCAGTATGAACTGTGCTATACGGTATTTTATGCATAACATTATCATTTTGCTTTGTGGAAAATACGTCAGTCCTGATAGGAAGAATTTCAAGGTGAAACATTATGTGATAAAAGGAAGAACAGACATTTTTATAAAATCAGACTAACACAGAAATGAGGCAAAAGTGAAAAACTATTTTTGTCACTCAATAAATGACATTGATGGTCTACGGTATGAAAAAGGAACGATCTGGTAAGGGGTGTTGGTTAAAGCTCAGATCCCAGTGATTTTTCACAGTCTAACAATTATCCAAAATAGCCTTTCTTCAGCAGTGCTGGAAATGAGCTATCCACTTCCCAGCTCAGTGCTTTACCTGCAAGCAATCTTTGCCTTGTAGTCTTTAGCATTTAAAAAAGGCACTCAAATACTTTTTGCAAGTTAGCTTATTCTCCACTATTTGAACATTTCAACTCCAACTTCCTTTTGTTACTGCTTTGGAGGTTTTTTCCTTCTCCATTTGGCAAGCATCGATTTTCCATTAATGCTTCTGTCAGAGCATGAACCAGCTGCTATGTCTCATGAAGTGATACAGAAAGAGGAGAGCTCACCCTCAGACAGATGCGCATACAAACACTGAACTATCAGCAGGAACACCGCTCCCTCTGATCCTCTCCTCTTGCTAGTTTGTTCCTCTTTGAAGGGACAATGTCAAGTGGCTGCCCAAGGGAAGGGGTCAGAAAACACCATCACAACTTTGCTGTACTTACTTCCCCCTGTGATCATCCTCAACTGCCATGCCAGCAGACATCAGGGCTTGATAGCTGAGCTCTTGTGACTGGGGCTGGCTATTTCCACAGAGCGACTTAGTGCTTCAGTCACCACAAATTATGCTTTCTGGTTTTGTTGTTTCTTGCTGTTTTCTGGGGTTTTGTCCTGAAGTGACTGACTAGCCAGTGGAAAATCCTAACAGATACACAAGTGTGCAGAGTAACTGGTACAGCGTATAAACACGTACACATAAGTGTATAGAATAACAGGCACATAGGTGCACACAGAAGTCAGAAACAAGGTGTTCTCCTTACTTGGCTTTTCCCATTATTCTCAGCTTTGTATTACTATCATGTGAGAATAGTTAGCAACCTCTAGGCCCAGGGTATTGTAATACGAAGTTAACACCTTTAATTTTCCATTAAAGCCATGGTTTTTTCGATGAGCTATGTAGACACTTTTTAAAACTAATCTTGGTTTTAAGAGTTATTTTAAAAAAATAAGCATCTCTGATAACCACGGAAAGTTCTGATGGTACGAGTGATGGTACGAGTCCCCTGCGACAAGTAACATCCCACACCCCAAGCACCATCTTCTGAACTACAGTCTCAGAGCCTCTCATTGTGGTGTGCTTGGTCGTTTATCCCAGAGTACGCACAGTCAAGGTGCTTTTTTCCTGTGGGGTTCAAGAGCATCCTATATGCCTGATCACCAGAAAGATGTTACTTATGCAACATGTTACCATGGAGAGGAGCCACTTCACGCTTTGCTCACGTTGCACTTCTTCACTTGTTTTTCTACCTTGAAAGCAAGGACACTGTATTCTTCTACGTGTGGAAAGCATGAAGCACACGCACTTCAGCATCATTTCTGTTTACTCTTCTCTGTTCAGAGCAGCAAAGATCTACTGTCAGATCAGTATGTGCTAACATTTGATTTCCTTCTTGCCTCCAACTTGTTCAGTCGCTGAATAAAACTTATTTTGCTTTCTTAACAGACAGACCACCTCTCTTGGCAGGCTTACTGACAGCTGCCTACCCACTGATGCCTTTCCTCACAGCAAAACAACTACTTGGAAGTGGAAAAACAACTGGAAAACAACAGGAACAGGATGGTACCCCTTTTGAAAAGAGGTGACACAATCCAGCAATTCAGGCACTCACCGCACACCAAGGTCCACCAGCAGCCCCAGTCCTGATCCCTGGTAGCTGTGTGATGACCTCACAGCCCTGGGGTCTCCCCTCTTCCAAGAGGCAGCTGTGGGGCTGGAAACATCAGGAGGGACAAGATTACTGCCATCAGCACAGAAGCTGACCTCCCAGCCTACCTTCCCCTACTGCTTTGTGGAAATACATCGTTACAGAAGAGATCCTTGCTGCAGGGGATCCTGATCCCGGTGGCCAGGTGGCAATGACATTCCTGCTGCAGCACACGGGCTGGCTGCTCTCACCTCACCTCACCCTGCCATGACTTTTGCTGGTAGATCCAAGGATCCCAGAGATGCATGTGTTAATACCCTAACTGAGCCGCCCAGTGCAGCTCGCTGCCTCAAACCTGTTTCAAGCTACCATCCGACTGCATCCTGGCAGGTCAAACATTCAGGATTTCTTTCTAGCCACTAGAATTTAAACCTATGTAATGACTGACAAGAGCCCCAGAACCACAGCAGTCTATACACCCTAGGACCAAGTATTAATATTAATTTTATATTAATATTAATTCCCTAACACAGCACACCCCCCCCCCCAAGGCGCGGAAGGTAAAAAAAAAAAAGTTGTAGGATTGACTGTATATTTTCTCAATATATCTTCCTTGAAAACAGAGCAGCTCAACTTCGTGGTAGTAATGAGTACCCTGTAAACATCACTAGTTTGGGAATCATGCATTGACTTATCCATAGCACAACCAGAAACCTGAAACTGAAAATCAAGGGGTTTTACATGTTCCTTACTTTTTAAGGCTTCTAGACTATGACCAACAACACTTGGGCTGTCCTGCCATGTACCCTACTCTGCATGTGAAAATCCCTGGAACGAGGTCTCAGCTCTGCTGAGCTGCATGCCAGCAGCCACGAGGTGGCACGCAGAGCAGAACAAACTCCTGTCTGCAGCCGCACCAGAAAACTGCAGCAGCGCCACAAAGATCCGGAGAAGGACATCCTCGCTTCAAGCAGACACCAAAGAGACCTCTGTTACACACAGTTACATTTTGTGCTTTGCCTGGCAGCTCACCGCTCATCTGTTTCACTGGAGAGTTGGTGCAGCAAGACTGGAGAGAGGGCAGAGCGAGCAGGGGGGCGTTATGAGGGTGAAGAGGGGACACAGACCTGGAACAACAGGAAAGCACGCTGAACGGCTGCTGCTGCCACAGAGATGCTGGCCAGTCCTGTTCCATCTACGTCCTGAAAAAGAAAAGCTGGTTGCTGATACTTCTGAAAACTCTGCTTAGGGAAAAGCTGATTTCGTGCTGAAACAGGGAGTGTGCAGATCAGCTGGCCATGGCAATAGAGACAAGGGTGTTAATAAATGCCTTTTTTTTTTTTTTTTTTTTTTTTTTTTATTCCTGACGGAGATCTAACTGAAAGGAAGAAAAACATATTCAAACTGCATCAATAGAATAAGCCCCAGCCTGCCTTGGTGTCACGTGTGATAGCCTGCTCTAGCCAAGCATCTCTCATGCGTTGTATCTCTCATGCGTTGTGCACGTTTAATTACTCAAAGCATCTCTTTCCATGTCAGATATTGGTAACCTAGAATTTGAGAAGCAAAGAGTCCGGCTCAGTACCCTGCACTTGCAGCCAATGCTAGAGTCAGGAACAGCACCCAGACATCCTGACAGCCAGGCAGAGTACTTCGTTACTAAAATCTGTTTTATTTTGCCAAACATGCACACTGAAGCAGTTATCTTTGGCAATCTCTAAAAATAATTTTAAAATGTCCTCTTCAAAATCATCATTGAATTCAAACTATAATACTTCCTTTAAACAATTCACCGTCTTTCTCCGTTCTAGCTCAAATGATCTGGAGTGCATCCACACCAAGAAACAGAATTGTTACAAGAAAGCAATCATCCAGAGATTCCCTAGAAATTTGCTTTCTGATTTGGTAGAAAATGCCTCAGCAATACTTTTTGCATCACATTTTGCACATAACTGGGTTTTCCATGAACACAGCCTACAAAATGCAGAAATGCAATACTGCATTTATTGAATTGGTTTGTCACACCACAGAATCTCATGGTATTAGATGCTGTACATAAATTCAGGCAAAGAGTCAGTTTCTGTGCAAAAGAAATGAATAATTTAGGGTAAGATAAAAAACACTGGAGAAAGTGAGTAAAAAGATAACATTGAAATACACATCAGTGTTTTACTCTAAACTTCATAATACTTCCATTGCAAAGAAAAGAAATATCAACTATTGTGAAAATCCAGAACTTTCCAGACTTTTACGTATATGTTATATCATATAACCTCTCTGTCCCCTCATTTACTCACTAGTAAAACAGAAATCATGCTTAATACGTCTCCCTCCTGAAGCATGATTAAATGTTTACAGTGCTTTGCAGTCATTTGTTTGGTAGTACGGCTGTGGAATACTGTTGCTAAAGACAAACTGTTCAGTATTTACATCTGTTACAGTATTGACTAAGCTCATCTTTCCTGTTTTTAAAGTTTTAACTAAGAAATGCCTAATGAAATTTGCTAGACTAACTGCTCATGTTGTCTCTGCTGGCAATGCAAAAGCAAACGGCTGTAAGTACGGTACCCTGAAGGCAGACATTAGGAGTTTCTCTGTTGAATCCAGCAGAGAAGTTTCTTGCATCTCCGTTGAATGCCATCATGCTGTGATTAGTTAATCATTAAGTACATAGTGCTTTTAATTAACTGCCAACTCTGCTTGGGCATCTGTTCTGAAAATCACATCCGATCATGCTTTTCCCAGTCTGTGGCTATGGAGCTCTTCAATAATACAGTTGTTGCTCGATTCTCTAGCTCGTTCAGCTGCTAGGTAGATCAAGTCCAGAGTGTCCTACATGAAATGAAATATAAATGGTCAGCTTTTCTAAGGAAATAAAACTAAATGGGAATTAAACTTATTTGCCTCAATAGATGATAAATGTTGTTATTAAAAAACAGGTTGGGTCAATTAACATTTTTTTTCTGGAAGAAATAAAAGGCTAGAATAGTATTTTTATACTTCGTTCCCAGCACTAGGTAGGCTAGCTATTTTTTTATATTATTATTATTTTTTTAATCAATGATCTTTAACTGCAGAAAATAATCCTTTTCATTTCATAAGGGTGAGGAAGACTGATAATATATACAAAAGGTTCAGAAAAATATTTCATTTGACTTAAAGTGAGAGGGAGATAGACAGTGCAAATGTTCCCTTGCAAATACTACAGTTCTCTTTCTACATAGGTCAGTCTCTGCTGGTTTCAAAAGGCTTCTTTTCAAGTGTATTTTAAAATAAATGGATGGAAGATTTTCTAATGGCCCAGCATCTTTAGAGAATATACCTGGGGAAATAATAAGACCGTAACATATCTTAGGTAACACATCCCAATCTAAAGGTGAAAGGAAAAAAGCAACATTACAGCAAGGAGAAGGCACAGTGGGGCTGGTAGGCAGGGCGTCTTCGGCTGGTGCTGTCAGTCTGGTCGAAATCCAAGTCAAACAAGGGATCAGAGGAGAACTGTGGCCATTTGATGGCATACCTGAAATGAAATAAGGGCAGACACCTAGACCAGAAGGGACACTCATTGTATAACTCTGTACTGGCAGATTCAGAAAGACCAAGACTTTGCAGGGTCACACTACTCCTCAGCTCAGACACAAGGAGCTGGATACCTTGAGAGCTCTGCCCTGCCCCAGAACAGGCTGACCTGCAAGGTTCGTGATGGATCACGCACCTCACAGCATGAGAAGTAGCTGTGCCACTACGTGCCTGCTCCATCATCACAAATAGCACTAGTGCAGCGAGCAACAGTCTCAGCCGATGCTCTCACGGTCCATGTGAGAGATGCTCGGTCTTACTGCATGTGTGCTGGCCATGTAAAGGTTTCTGGATGTCTGGCAACACAGCTGGAAATAGCCAGAAGAGAGGCCACATGACTCTGTTTAAAATTTCTTGGTACAAGAAAAGGATGTGCAGTAACCCCACATACACTGCAGGACTACTGGCAACTTCTCTGCTGCCACTCCCACACCTCTGTGCTAACTGAGGTCCTCCATCTCCATCTGGTACTTACCGTATTTGAATCTGGTCTAGTGAAAAGGTAGAGTTCATAAGGTGCCAGTTCTTCCCATAGAGAAATGTAAGCCAAGGAAAAGGGCCTTCTTTGTCAAGTACGGAGAAGAATAAACCAGAATTAAGCTTTAAAATTGTAGTTCTTTAAGGGGTACAGCTAAGAAACTCATATGAACCTTGTGATGCAGAATAAAACATTGCAGCTAAATAACAGCCAGTCTACAGCAGATAGGCATGTAATGATTACAGTTAGCGCAACAAACACTCGCTGGCAGATATGCATTTTACATAATAACCCTTTTTCAACAAGTTCAAAGTAATTCTCTTGTTTTCTTTAAAAATTCCACTGCGGATGTCAAGATGTGCCAGCACATAGAAAAGAGGCATTTCATAACAACATAAAACCATGCATTTCTAATTGTTTCCATACCGAACTATAGTGAGGGCACCACTTCTATGTAGGGAGTTCAAGGTATTCCTGGGAACAGGCTCTTTTCTGATGACATCATAAGAATACGGTCACTCAGGCAACAACTTGTTACTATGGTAACTACAGTTTTTACAGATGCTGAACGCCAGCAAGGTTAAAAACACTATTTTGAGATTTGCTAGGTAAAAGTTTGCCAATATTTGAGGTAAGAAGCAACAAGGAGTACACCGCAGATGCACAGCACTCTGCAGTTCTATACCCATTATTGGGAAGCTGAGAACAATCGGCTTTATCTTCAGACATGTTGTTCCTGGGGTAATCACATTTTCAGATATGTCCTTGTATGCCACAGCAGCTAGAACCAGGCCTGAACACTAACGTTGTGATTTGGGGGGGGCTGGAAGAAAAGGACTGCTTCTGCATCCAAAAGAGTCCCTGATAATATAGACATCTGGGTATCTAGAGTTCTGATGCTTGCAGAGCAGAGACCACACAGACTGCGAAGACAGTTTGTTATTATACAAAGACATATCTTTGGAAAAGAAATGGATTCTTTTTCCCTGACTGCAAAGAATTGTAGGATAGAAGATAAAAGCATCTAGCCCAGTTGCTATCTGGGCTGAGAATACTGTCAGATGAAACCAGTTCCAGAATGCTTTCAAACTAGAAGCCGTGTGTTTCTGCCCCAGAACTTTCTGCATTTGACTAACTGCAAGCAAATCTCAGAGGCTCTAGAATAATGTCAAGTTAAAGATGTCAACTTGTCCATTAGCCTGCCCTCTGTAAGACACGGGACAATCTGATAAGCTAAATCAGATTTTTCAGCTGGTTTTGTCCCCAGCCAACACAGAAGAGGCTTACAGCTAACATTCCCAGTAAAATAAATTCCCTGTCTTAGAAAGTGTCATAAACATGACCTAGTCAGAATCCATGCTTAAGCATGTACAAATATTAGCAGAGTATTTTTCATTTTGCACCAGCAAACCTCAACTCATTCAGATCCCCAGAAGTTGAACTGTCTGCCAGGCTGAGAAGAGTGTACAGAGTTACCCCTGCAGCCTCTTTCCTTGGCAACATTTTACAGGGAAGAACCTCAAGTAAAAGTGTAATAAAAGTAGAGTTTAAATGGGCCCGTTAAAAAGCAAAACCTAAGGTATATTCTTTATAATGAATTTGCTGCTGCATTTGAACTAACTGGCCATTACAGGCGGTCTCAGAGGAATGGTTAAAGCCAAATTATAACACTTATTGCTGGGGTGGTCTCAATAACTATATACTAAGATGCAACCACAAGCTTCAAGAATTGCTCCTGTTCTGGGTCTGTATGAAAGCCATCCATCACCAAGGCAATAAAGATGATGTGCTTTCAATGCAACTACGTACTGTACTTCTTTATTTATTTATTTTCATATGTATCCTACCAGGCATTTCGTACTGTTCAGGGTATTTCATTCTGAGTCCAGGAGAAGATGAAGGCCGTTGCTGGTTTTCATTTCCACACATTATCCAGCAATCCTGGCTCCTATTGGCAGCAGAGAGCCTTCTCCATGCAATTCTCCCCCATCATCTGCGAGAACAGAGATGTGGAAGAGGCCAATTACCTTTTGGAGAGAAGGAAATTACTTGCTTATAATTGAGTTCTCCGAGTACGGTGTCCGCTATTAGAGCCACACTCATCCTCCCACCTCCCCCTGAGACCTGGGGTTTTATTCCTATTTAAGTTCTAATTATTATAATTAGTCTGAAAAGGATTTGGGAGTTAGGGGCTATGATATGCCATATAGACCCCTCAAGGCATCTTTTTGTACTAACTCATTATGACCAGTTCTAAACTTTACCATTTAATCTAGTCATTCAGTACCCAAGGTCACAACAGCTGAGACCCCCTGAGCATCAATCCATAGAGACTACCACCTTCAGAGAACTACAATTAAAAGGTAAATAATTCCCTTGCTGCCTTCTCTGTGAGGCAATGCTACAAGTCAGAGAACGGAATCCAACTTCAGCCTAATTACTACTCCGGTAATTTACACAGTCGCAATGAAAAAGTTGGCAAATCCTTTTCCATTTATCGAAACAGAAACACAAAGCCAGCCACAGTTTGTTTCAGATTGGAGTGGCAAGAGTCAGCCTTACAACAGTCAAGTTACAAACTCTCTCTGTATCTCTCAAACTCCAAGAAATTCTGAAGAGCTACACTCCAAGAAAGTCAATTCGTCGTCATGACATGCAGGCCACGGCAACTATTCTTCACCACGCTAATCAAAGATTAAATCCTTTTCTTTGTTTATTCCATCACAAAACCACTGTTGAATCGATACAAGTTTTAAATTATTTGAATCAGGCTGTGCATAAAAGGACTGTAAGCAGCCAAAGCTGGTGCTCTTCTGAACTGAAATATGAGCAAGTACAGATTCTTAAAAATATCATCATCCATGTTGACAGATTCCAGGAAAATCAACAGATGCTGGTATTTTCCTGAACGACAACAGCCTCCAGGCCTGAAAACTGTAACATAAAGCTTAGAAATTCACAGGAAAGAGTATAAAATGGTATTAAGCAAAATCATTTGTCACAGTGCCAGCACCTGGATTCCAGCGCAGTGTCACTGCTTGGAGAAGGTGGCAGTTCCAAAGGCTTCCGTTGCTGAATTTTTGAAAGATAAATTAATTCCATCTGCAAATCAGAAAAATGCATCCATGTCTCTACCAACAAAACACCTCGTGCAACACAATTCTTGCTAATTATGCAATACACGCCATTAGTCACAAGCACAAAACTCAATGGCAGTACTGAATTCTCAGTGAAAAGGTGGCTCTCTGAATCAGAATTTAGAAGGTGTAGATAATGTACACCAATTTCTAGACAAATAAGTCCAAGCTCATTTGTAGATAAAACATGTTAGTAATCAGTCTCCTCGATTCTTTTTTAATAACCAAATCAAAACTTAGCACATTATTATACGCATGTTACAATGCAGTCTGTCCAATTTCCACAGTGGTTTAGCAGTAGATGCTAACATCACACTAGAAGATTTGACAATTCCAAGTCTTTAATTGCAAGGGAGAGCATCTAGAAGAGGGGAAAAAAATAAAAAAGCTGTATTTGTTCTCATTTTTCCACTAGAACTGTGTGTGCCAATTGCTCAGCCTGAAAGCAACCTGAATCCCTACCCAGGGAGCATAGGTGTAGCAGCTTCAGCAGCATCCCTACCCATACCACGTCCTCCTAGCCAGTGCACACAATTAAGCACAATAGGTAATCTTTTTTCTGAAGCAGGGACCACAAAATGAGTTCTGTTACTCCCAGCTGACATTAGTATCACACTAGGGACCAATATGAAGAAGTTTGCACTGCTGCTGTCTGAGCTCTGTGTTTGCAGGTGATAAATAGATTCCAATTTCTAATTTTGCTGGGTCAGAAAGAGCCTTCTAATTTTCCTAAATTAAATTATAGGCTCTTATCATACTTGTAGCCAGGTGCATTAACTACAGAAGCACTATTTCAGCTGCTGCTGTTTCTTCCTCTTAAGAAAATAAAATGCCATGTTTTGGGAGGGAAGGCTGAAGGACAAAGGCAGGGAGGAGGTCAAACATTGATACCTTAATCCAGACACAAAAGTGCTCCTGTAGTTGTTCCAATGGCTGAGTCCCCACAAAGAATTGTGGCAAGACTAAAGATTTGTCCCAGCCATCATGCCACTTACAGGTTCCGAAAGTCAGTTTTTACTGCTGGCCATTCCGCTTTAACTACATTTTTCAGAAGCATATAGACCTCTGGAGGCATCATTTAGGAGAGAAAGCTCTTTAGTTTCCATCTATTGACTGCGAAGGTTGTATGTCATGGGCAGCTCAAGGCTTTTCAGCGATGTTGGCAAAAATTAATTTCCCCTCCTAAAGCACGAGGAACAAAATAACTTATTTTGTATTTACCACTTGCAGCAGCAAAACTCCACGTGAGGGTAGGGCAGCCTAGGAGACTCCAGCCTCTCTTCCTCTTCCAGTCTCAGCTCCCCAGGACCTGGAGCCCACGCTCCTCCCAAGACATAAGCCTTGTGCTGACACGTACAGCGGTCAGCTCAGTCTGCCCCTGTCCTTCCCACTCCCACCAGCACCAAACCCCCAGCTGGGGGCAGATGAGGAAAGCACGGGCTCCCTTTCCTCGCCCACCCAGCCCCGGTGCGAAGCCAGGCTCAACGCGTGCTGCTGAGTCCCAGCTCCCCCGGGCACCCTGCCCGTGCCCAGCCCGCGGGCCAAACACACTGCACTCTACTGACTGTTCACAAGCAAAGGGTTATCTCCCTCCAGACAAAGTTGTGTCACCCAGCAGACACAGTTCTCCAGCAAGACTTTAATTATATACTGAAAAGGAAAACTAGGGTGCCAAGTCTTTGATTTGTATTCCTGGCAGAGAACTGTCAATAACACGAGACACTGCATTTTTGTTTTCCTGAAAGTGGCTTTTACACAAGGTTTTACTTTAAATCAGAATACAAACATGGAGAAAAACATCCTACGGGAGCTTGTCTATGGTGTGTTTTCCCAGGCTTCATCCTCTCATGTACTTAAAGGTCACCTCAGCCAGAGCTGCAGAGATTCACCGCCAGGTCCTTTTGTAAAGTGCTAAGCAGAATCTATACGTGGAATATCGTAAAACTGCTGCCTTCCTCTCACAGTGTGGTTAAGTTCTCATTTAATAACAAACACATTATTTAATCTCCAGGGTCGGATATCTAGCATATCCTATACCCATCAAAAGCCACAAGTCTCCCCCATAAAGCTGCTCTCAGTACCTTGCATCCCACAGCTGCTAGTTCCTTGCTCATCCCACAGCCCTGGAAGAGGCCCATTGCCACTGTTATCTATGTCCCAGCGGAAGCACTTTCCTTTAAGGTACTCTGTTTCATCAAGTTATTAGATGACCTGAAGTCCCCGGGAGCCCCAGATTAGTGAATCTAGCCTTGTACGTGAGTATTTTATTCCTGACATTCCACCTTTGTGAGATGGTTGTAGGTGAATGATTTTTCTGCTGTGTCAAAAGACATATTGGTTTAATTCAATGCATGTCTGCAAACAGAATCACATCTGTTTGTCTCCGCAGATAGCTGCCCTACGTGAACACCACTAACACGCCTGCCGTCTCCTTGTGCCCTGTAATAGCCATCCTTCCCCCAAACCACACATCACTGATTGTGCAGCTCTGAACTCCGGCCCATACCTCTTACCTGGGGTCTTATTGTCTCTTCTGCCCCTTGATTTATCCTTTTGGAGATTACTTACATTAATATTGATTGCATTTGAAGATGGTGACACAGAAGTGCATTAAAGCTCTGTAACAAGGAACACAGGCAAACAGAGAAGAGCATGCCCGACTGGAGATGAAAAGCCACAAACTCTGCTTTCAGAAGGGAGGAATGCCCTCATATACGTTTTCCAAACCTAAAGTTTAGACTTTTTTTCTCCTCTAGTCAATGAGAGCTCAGCTCTGGCACAAAAATTGCCTGTGCTGTACCTTTGGTCCCAATCATATTTTTAACAGACCTCCAACGCTTGCCATTTGTAGTCTGCTCTGAACATGCATAGATTAAATATAAATCATCCTGAACATGTATACCATTGCTCATTTGTGCAATTTTTAAAACCTCTCAGAAAACAGGATCCTAACAATGCTGAAAATCAAACCTGTACCGTGGCCAGCAGCCATATGCTATTTTCAAAGCAGCAAACCATGGGTAACAAAGTGAATTTGTTTCGTACCCCGTGGCAGGGAAGGCATTCTTCCACCAAGAGGCTGTTTTACAGCGATTCAGCTGCAGATAAGGAGATCATACATTCATCTGATGCTATGAACATGGAGCAAAAAAACTGTTTCCAGAAAAAATATGAAGTAGAAAAAGCATTTGCAATATTAATGTATTTTGAAGAAATGTTTTATAATCTGGTAAATATGCTGAAAGCAGAACAGAAATGCAGCTGCTTAAATCATTCCTCTGTTCAAAATGCTTCTCTGCAGTAAGTTTTACAACTGGCCCTATTGTGGTCACCTGAACACGAGCTACCTGGCTGACCCGAGTTGGAAGAACATAGTCAGGGTGTTACAGACCAGCTGGGCAGGAAAAGAACAAAGACATGGAGAGTTTCCAATGACAGCAAGCCATACCGGCTATGCTATAGGAAAAAAAAAAAAAAGTAGATACTTCCATCTTTTCAACATCTAGACAAGTACCTGGAGACAGGAGAAACAAACACAAAGTAACTGAATTTTTAATATACAGAAAATCTAATGAAAGAGAAAGTCTAACTAGCCACACCAAGCTTGGAACCATCTTAATCACGGTCATGGCAGTGGCTACAGCTTCAGTTAACTCAAAAGAAAGACAAATCTTTATTTTTCTCACAAACACACGACTGTCGTGGCTAATTGAAGAATGCCAGCTGCCTAAGAGTTGTGACACTTCTCTCAACATTTAGTCTGAGAAGGCTAACAGTCCTTGACACTACAGGACGTATGAATGACAGCCTGTTAAAGCAGGAGGGGGAGAAAAAAAGAAGACATGATTCCTAGCAAAACAAACTAAACATTTACCTGTACCATCAAACCAGAAAACGTTGCTGCCTGGCATGTCCTTACAGTGACAGACTAATAAGTAAATGCTTTATAACAGAATAATGTAGTTTTCCCAGGTACAACTTGGCAATACACAGGCCTTCACTTAAACCAAAGCTTCTCATCACAACCCAGCCTGAGCATCCATCACGTGTCCGTTCGTCCCAGTTCCTAACTGCAAAGAGACGCTGAAGATGAGCGCTCACCAGTACATCCGAGCTCTCATCTACAGCACGTGTATTTCGAAGGCACTGGATGCATCTTCATAAATCATAAGGATTTGGAGACTTGCATGAGAAGAGCATGCAGAAGGCAGAGGTTTGCTTTGCTTTTAAAGCAACCATTATAGCCACCTCTCTGCAGACAATACGGAGTGAAGGTCTAGCAGCTTTCCAACAAGCATAAACTGAAACTAATTGCCTCACTTGCCTCTGCATCTAAATCTTGTTGTTAAGCTGCTTCTTTCTTCTTGGGAAAGATATAATGCAAGGAATTATCATTTCTCCTCTTTGACTAAGGTATTCACTTGGGGGGAGAGGCACCCAAGTATTAAGAAAATCTGGCACGCTTAACTTACACTATGGCCACTCAAGCCATTCCAGTCGGATGACTCTGAACACCCAAAATGTTTTATACCTCAAACAAATGGCTGTCAAGGATCAAAATTTTCTCCCTCTCTCCCCATACCTCACGTGGAACAAATTCCTTCACCACCCCCTCAAACCTGACTCCTTGATGTCTCCCATCTAGACAGGCTTTTTAGTCTCATACCACCTGCCTGCGCTAAGCATTAAGAACACATCTCCAGCTAATGGCAAAGACGCATCAACCGTAGAGTAAAATCATTATGGGGGTGCTGAAAATAACTGTAACAACCCCTAGTGTTATAAATGCCCAAACTGCAGAATTAACCTTAAACATACAAATAAGCAACTTTTACCAGCGTGGAAATGAACACTTTTGAATCCCAGACAATATTAATTATGCCCCTTAGCTCCAAATTATGACCAATTTGGAGCCGTTAATGCAGGAACAGAGTTCGTGGCTGTTTTGTGAAATGGTTTCTCAGCTCAAAAATGAATAAATAAAACTTTTTTTTTTTTTTTTTTTCATCCTCACTCCTTTTTTTCAGACCAGACCAGAAGGAGGTGGCAGACAGTTTGGAAGAAAGCCCTTTGCATAAAGTTCTCTGAGGAAAAAATATCGTTAATTAAACCTCTGCAGAAGATGTAAGCTTCACTTACTGAGAACAAACCTAAGTTATTTTTTTGTTCCCTGCACAGCTTATAAATATTACTTTAACAGGACAGATCAGATGTTTCTGCCCTTATAGCTAAGACAAAGACTGTTAGGGGAGAAAATAATTCGATGTGGGGAGCTAAACGTTCTGAGACACGTACTTAATTCATTTGTAACCTAAGCCTAGGGAATGTTTTGGATTTATTAAACCATCATATTACTCCATATAGACTGTTTGGGCAGCACTAATTTATGAGTAAAACTGAATCCACTCCTAATTATGGAGCCGTGACCAGTTCTTTGATAGAACTATTTTTTCCCAATTCCAGTACAGCCTTGTAGCATTTGCTTCTTCTGAGGAATGAATGCAAATTCCTTTCTGTTTGCACTCAACAGCAATGAAAACAGTGGCTGCCATGCAGATGCAGAGAACAGGATTAAAACCAGAGTTATAAGAAAGCTCAGTTACATCCCAACCATCCTGCAGTTAAAGATACAAAGAGGCCCACAATCTAATTCATATTACTGTTAGCTATGGGTGCACTTAATTTTATGTTTTGTCTTATTTTATTTCCATTTAATATTTATGTTCCTTCAAATGACCATCCTAAACTTCCAGGTTGTACCTGTAGGATCTGACAATGCCTGATTAGCCTTAAATACAGGAAGAGAAGAGAGGGAGGGGAAAAAAAGCTGTACCTAACTAGCACTTGTGTTGGCAGTGAAAAGGATTGGAAGGCGCCATCTATGGAAGTGAATCAAGAGGCCAGCCTCTTACACTGGGGCTCAGGAAGGTTCCAGTGAAACTCCATGCAGCCACTCTGGTGATCACCTTCCCAGATTTTCCAGCTTCCTGTAGCCATCAACCGAAGGAGAAGGTTCAGCTAAGAGAGATTATAATACTCATGTCATTTTTTACGAGGATTGATTTACTTATCAGATTAAGAGAGGTAATCCGTTTTCCTTACTAGAGCAATTAGATCTAATCTGAAGAGCATCCCCCCTCTGCTTTATTGACAGTCCTTTAAATCTAAACGATAGTTTTAGAAATGCTTCCTGAACGGTAAAATACTAGTTTTTCCTCTGTCTTTCATTTTTATATAATTAAGAGATAAAGTCAATGGAACAGAACCTTGCCAGGCGATAATGATCTCATGCTGACAGACAAATAGTAAGGTGAAAAAAGCATAGGAAAAGTATATTTTTTAATTCAGTGATTTAATTTGCTATTATACCAACTGATTAGCATCTAAAGTACAACAGACTGACAGATCAGTGAAGAAGTGACAAAGCTGGTACCATAAATGTTCGTTGATTTACATTCTCATTGTCTTTGGAAATTTGCTGAAGCATCTGGGAAGAATGCTTTCCTCCACCCCAGCTGAACATTATTCCTTCACGTACGTGGGCACATAGTAAGTTCAAATGACAGAAAACAAACATTTAGTCATGAGACTGATCTGCCAGGTACCAAATCTGTGCATTCCAGCACCTGGAAAGAGAAGGGCCAGGGCATTAGGGCTCCCTGTCACCAGGGGCACGGGTGACTAAGCCTTTGAGCATGGGCACTGACAGTCTTTTCCAGGACACGTACTGGTGCTGAAGGGACTGATCTGCTCTTTTTGAATACATTATTTTCTTACTCGTTTTCATGTAATTTTAGCCCTGCAGTTTCTGAATATCCTTAGTTTTGTTCTCAATATGACAAAAGGGTTGCTTATCCATTTTTCCTAGAGTAAAATATTCACCAATGCTGCTGTTATCACAAGATCACTTTTATTCCTAAACTACCACCAATGTGATTGCTTTTCTCACCAAGTCAGCCTTACATTTTGTTTTCGTTCGTAAAAATTAAATAAAAAGCCTCATGCTCGTCTATAAATATGTCACAGAGACACTGTGTTCTGTCCCATGCACTGGATGCACTCTGTTACAAGCGCAATACAAAATGCAGCAGCTCCTGTTAGGAACCTGCCATTTATTTCAATAAAACAACTCCTACTCCAGTGCTCACCCTCATTACTTACAAGGTCAGTTCTCCTTCAGGGTCTGATCCATGGTGCTGAGCGTGCTCAGCATCAGCATTGTGGTTTTTAACATTTCAGTGGAAGAAAGGCTCTAAGACCCAGCAGTATCACGGAAAGTCAGGTCTTTACTTTTAATATTCAGCCTCTGCCATAAAGTACCTAGCAGCATAAAGAAAGTGATGACTCATGCCTCTGTCTTCAGCCTTTTGTGCATCGGTCATAATAATGCCGGTTCCTCAACTTTTCAAACTGGGGGGCAGGTGAATTCTTGGCGATAAGGGTGCATTTGCATTTCTTTGACACCATATGCAGCTATTTGTGATGAAAACGGCTTTCACTTCTGAGAAGTGACATGCTTTTGAGGTGTGCTGCATAGTCGTCTTTCAGCATCTGAGGGCACAGCGACCCGACATGTTGTACCACATTTAGATGGGCACAAGGTAACCTAAAACATGGACAACTAAGGTATAGCCAGGCTGCAAATTAAAACAAACAAATAAAAACAAATTAAAACATAGAGCTGTATAAAAAGCAAATCAGGACAAGTAAAAATCATAAAGGATAAATGGTAACTATAAAAAGATAGGACCAAAACAGCACTAGCACTGTGCTATGAGATTTGCACAAAGGCAGAATGAAAGATTTAATATTTGATAGCAGCCGACAAAATGGGAGCACACAATACTATGTGCAAGGGCACAAGCTGGTATTGGTCTTGGATGAATTTCAGGGAAAGTGAATATTAAGTAGGCATTAATAGCATTGCCCTGCTTAGTGGTACACTACAGCTGGCTCAGGTGCTTGGAGTTTAGGAAGAGTGTTTAAAATATTAGAGGAAATACAAAGAGGCAATAGAGGAATTAGAGGGTAAGATGTGCGAGGAGAGACTGCGGGAGCTAAACTTACAGAGTCTCAAAGAGAGGAGGCTCAGGGGGCCTCAATCACAGTCTATAAATACCTTCAAGGTAATAATATAAATGAAGGAAGGGAATTCTCCAGTCTCAGAAGATAGCAGGACAAGGAGCAATGGCCTGGAGCTAAGGAAGCAGGAGCACAGGGTAGGTTCTGGGGAATGGTTCTTAGCTCTGGCCTCAGCCGCGCTGGATGAATTCACTGCGGGGAGGAGGAATTGTTCTCCTTCCACCGACTCCGGGGTGCCGTGCCCACACGCACGCACACACCGTGCTTGATGCAGCCAAGACGGCGCTAATCAGCAGAAGCCCCCCCTCAGAACGCGTGTGGCTCAAAGCTGTGCATCAGCACGGCCACAGCCATACGTCGCGTGGGCTGCCACGGTCCACGTGCTGACTCGCAGGTCTTCCTGCCGCACACGTGATTGTTAATACGGAGTGATTTTTAGAATGAAGCACTCATTAACCTGGCACCACTCTTGCTAGCGGAGAAATAGCATTACGGATCTCCACGGCTGCACTTCGCTACACTGGGATTTTTCTCCTTCTTCGAGCACTGCTACAAAGGCTGGTTTTGCACATTCTGCAAAGGGTGAATAAAGCTCAAACCACATATTAGCTAGCACAGGTGGTGATTTGACTTCCATTTATCCACCTGGTTCAGTAGAGAACAAAAATTCAGAGCGCTGTACAGGTTAAACAGAGTGAGTCCTCATGTGGCTTATCTATTCCTGAGATACAGCTACATCCAGAAAGAAGAAAAGGGTGACTCCTCCATTTTGGGGGGATGCCCTCCCTTGTCCTGGGAAAAGACTAAAAGACCATCCAAACCTTTTTTTTTTTTTTTTTTTTTTGTGCTAGTTTATAAACAAATCCCAATTTCAAGTTCTCTTTACTATCCTCGTATCCACCCGATATGGCAATGATGGCAGTTCACAGCCCCACAGCAAAATAAGAGAGCAAATTCTGCAGATGCACAGAGGCAGCTGCATCCAGCAGAGGCAAAAGAACTGAAAATGAGAAAGGACTACAGAGGCTGTGATGAAATCTGGACGTTTCTGAAGTGGCTTGACTGACCATGATATGGCAGAACAAGAAAGAAGCCCTGAGAACATGAGCAAAGCACAGCCAAATAATCAAAGCAGCACACTCAACTACTGCGCAAAGGGTTCAAACAAGGAGTAAATGAAAATGCCTTTTGCTCCAGTGACCCACAAAGACACCACTGCAGTTCTTGTACATGAAGGGATGGCTTCCAAACAAATCAGCTCCTTCCCTCTGGATGAAAAGAAATCAACTGCCTCCACTTTCTGGGAAGACCACTCAAGTTTACCTGAGTCATAACATAATACTGAAAAACACAGAACAAAACAAGGGCCTCAGCACTTCATGACACCTCACCTGTCTGATCTCTCTACCTTGCTAGCACCTTCTCCTGTGCACTGGCTCTGATCACCAGGAAAAATTTCAAGCAAAGGGATTTGATGCGTACCCTATAGGCAACAACAATTTTTCTATTATTATTACTTTTTAAAGTGTTTCTCCGTTTTATTAGAAAATAGCAACCCTCCTGCATCTGGATCCCCCTCTAGCAGGGTAACACACTGGCTTGGTGCTGATAAACTAGGTTGCAGGTAACCACGTCGTCATTTCACACGGAGCCAGATCACCCAGCTGTAACCCACTACACCACGGTCCTCCTTAAACTGACAGTGGAATAGTGGCTGGGAAATGCTTTGGCCTTGTAACAAGCTCTCTCTTCAAATTCTTCTAAATCTTCTCAGTCAACATCTCCTGGATTTGTGCTTTATGTCTAGCACCTTGCTGGTAATGCGCATCTTGAAGGCAGCCCCAGAAGTTACCATGCCTTTCTGCAGAAAGCTACATTCAAAAATCCCAAGACAGGTACTAACAATGTACAGCTTACTTTAAATTACCTTTGGACACTTCACATGTGGTGCTCAGCACCTCTGAAAACAAAACAAAACTAAAACACCTTTCAGAATGACACAGATGTATAAAAACTCCCTAAGCAGACGAACCTGAAATGTTTGGCTGCTGAAGGCTCGCTGCCGTGTTGAACACGAATCAGCTCACACGTCAAAGAGGAAGCCAAAACTATATTCACGTACAGAAACCTCTACGTTTTAAAGGGTGCTTTGTACTAACATTTTCCCCAAATAAAGACTATTTTTATTCAAAGAAATGTGCTGAGACACGTTTGAGGAGGTTTAAAACTGTTTCCTAAGTCTGTATCTGAAGAGGGAGAGCAGCATCAGCTGCAGTGATGGCTTCCCAGCTAGTATTTGCATGCTGCAAGTTACCACTTCAATGTACTAAAGTATATATTTGTGTAAGCTACCACACTACATATTGACTGAAAGGCTAGGCAGCTTTGTAAATACACAGTGAAAAAATTATCTGCCTTATTTGTGTGTTGTCAAGAGACTGGAATCACTTCTGGGTAAATAAGATGCATTTATAAAATTATCTAATTATGTATGGTACTTAACTTGAAAGACCTGTAGCCATTTCAGCCTCTTAGGAAAAAGAGCATACATGTTTTATAACTCTAAAATAATGATTTCTAATAAAATATTAGGAAATATTCCAGCCTTAAAAATTACAGATCCCAAATTTGAGAGAGAACATCAAGAAAGCATGCATTTGGCCTGCTAACCAAAGCATAAGGCACGGCACCACAAACACCTACAAGATGCATAAAAATTCAGATTTCGTCTGCACGTCCTTGCAGTTCCTGTGAAAATCCATCCCAAGTATTTCTCCTAACGGTAGCCAAAGCAGGAAATTTAAGGAACAATATATACAGAAGTTCTGTATTAAACAAAATCACACACAAAATCTGATTTCTCCTCCTACAAATTTTGATTCATAAGCTGTATTTACAAAGCTGTCCTCAGGAAAGAAGTCCCACTAAAATTAACAGGACTACTCCCATAACTAAGTCTTCTTGCATAACTTTTAAAACGGCATCTATGAGAGTTTGGATGGCAAACCTAATTTTCAGTGTGAAATTCTGCAGCAGCAATTGTTTTCCTACACAATATAGTAAACAGGAAGATAAAGTAGCAGTGCTTTTGATTTTTAAAATCTAAAGCAGAGTAAAAAAAAATCTCTCATTTTGGTATCTATCAGAACATGGTATCATTGACGAATATTAACATTTATACTTAGCAAATCCCAGAGCTTTTCGATCCACGAGGAACAACACAACTCAGCTGTAAAGAAATGGCAGTTTTAGGATGTCAAGTATCAATCACTGAGTATGCGTCTGTCTGGAAAATGACAGCAAGAAAACCTGGAAGCATTTTAAGGTGAAAATCACTGCCCCGTTATTAGAGGTCTTTGAATGTTTTATTATTATGCGACCCTGCCTGCTAATAGCAGATCATCAAGTGATGCAAACTGATGCAGAGCTATGTCACTGTCCTTTGACATCCATTACCACCCAGCCTTCTTGGAGCGGTATCCTCTGGGCTTCTGGATTGTAATTCTACTTTTTAAGACACCTTTCTAACTTGACATTTATAGTCAGAGGCTATCTACGTCTACCCTCTACAGAGCAGGGTACATTTCTCAAAAATGGATTTAAAAAAAAAAAAAGAGGAATGAAATGAGGAAAAAAGGGAGAGAGACAGAAAAAAATACAGCCCAGTAACTACTGAGGGAATCTCAGGCTCTGGAGACATGCGTTCAACTCTCTGCTCTGCCAAAATCCTTGCATAATGTGAGGAAATCAATTAGTACCTTATCTGTGAAATGGGGATACTCAATTACTCACAGGGGGATTATGAGACTAAATAAACAGTTACAAATTTCAAGTGATTTAGACAGTATAGAAGTAAAAGACAAAACAGAGAAAGAAGCATATTAAGATTTCTGTTCACTGCCACCCCTTTCCATCCCCCAACAAAGTTACTCCAGTGACTTCACCCCCTCTAACAGAAACAACTTTTCTACGCCAGCAGTTTCATCTCTAAATTCCAGTGGCCCAAAAGCAGCTCTCCCATAACGTCCCAGATGTGTCCCCGGGACAGGTAGCAACACAAAACCGTGATAACGTGGTAACAGCATCTTACCCAAACAGGAAGCTACAGCAACGTTTCCTTCCCTGCAAAAGTTATCAGAAATGGAAGAGAAGCTGTCATGTCCTTAGCTTTCTAGTCATCAAACAGCTCCTGCAGCTGACAGAAGCTGGAAGATTAGCTCAAAGCGCTTGCGATGAAGACAAATTTAACTAAAGATTCTACCCCGAGTCAGACCTGAAGAATTTCAGAGCTGCAGGTTAGACTATTGTTGCTGAAAAAGGAGAACATCTCCAAGATTTATAGTCAAAATAGGTATAACGGGTGTCATTAACAACTCACCAGCTCCCAACAGCGAGAATACGATGTCACATGAGCTACTGTATTTAGCTTCTGGAGCTAGCCTGGGAAGCAACCTACACAGCACCGTGTGCTGCTGCTGGCAAATGATCTTTTAATGGCAACAGCTATATGGGGCTGCATCCATCCAGCTACTGCATTGCAAAAATGATGATAAATGATAATGAGGAACTATTGCAACTACCAGAAGTATTAGTAATTCTTCCTACTGCTTCCTATTATAAATCGAGAGAAGTCCTTAAGGCTGCTGTCAAACTGCATGAAGCACAACACACAGTTAACTTTGCAGCTGTTGGCTTGGACTTTGGGACTAAATTCAGCAGTACTGGAGCAAGAAACCTTTAACTATTAAACCCAAACCACCCCAGATCAACCACTGTCCTCAGAAACAGTGTGTGGTGATGAGCTGACCTGCTCAGTGATGCTCCCTGCTCCAGCACTGTCGCCGAGGGAGAAGTCTGGCTTTCTGTGGTTGCCCAACCTCTGTTCCTACCCTGTGCCCTTGGCCCACAGGTGGGATGCAGAGAGCACTTTCCAGATGGCTGAAAAATGCTACTCTTAATAGTGGTGTCACTGGGGGCTGAAAGCTAAAAAGGAGTCTCTGTATAGTATTTTTTGCCTCCCAATAAAGGTCATTCATTGGAGATATTCATGTATTTTCATTTATTTTATTAGAAGATGCCAAAATCTCTGCTGATAAAATGTTTCCCTTTTTCCTTTCCTTTCTTCCCCCTGATTTTCTCTCCAGCTAGCTCATAAGCCATACAGTGATGGGGATTTGTTAGTGATTGACTACTCATTAAATTAATATAAAAATATACCCTAGCATTCTCAAGCACCAATAATTCAAACCAGGCAAATTAATAGGCTACCTTTTTTCTCCAAATACTGCTGAGCATGCCGTAGGCAGCCATCAACTTGAAATTACTTTTGTTAAAGAGGGATGTGAGCTTACAGCATGCAATTCAAGGAACTTCTCTGATGAAGCAATACGAAACCGCTTAGTGACAACTACATTTGAAAAAGCCAACCAAAAACTTACAAAACTTTTGCAAGATGTTTTGTTGTGTTCTACACGGGTACCCACACCTGTGTGAGCGGTATTAGCGCTGCTGAGCTGTGTAAGCTCAGGTAGACATCCGTCTTCAGGTGACAGAATCCAAACAGCGCCATTGCTCTCTCCTCAAGCTCAGTGTGACGCTGCAGAGCTTGAATTCTCTCAACCAGCATTTACTGCCATTACATCAGCTTTTGATTATCTGAAATTATGATAACATCATATTAAATCAATGCCCAACTCTTTCGATCTTTGAAAGAAACTCGTTTTTTTTCTGTTTTTGTTTTTAAAGAGAGATCACTATTCAATCTATTTCTACAGAGCTTTCTAATCTTATCTTTAATTAGGATGAGAAGGTGAAAGAAAAGCCCTTAAAAAGCAAGGTATTTCCTAAACTTACAGTAATTTTGAAGCAGAACCACTGACACCACCATCTGGACATCGCTTTCTTTTCCTCTAGTCCTAACGTGGAAACGGAGCCCTCTAACTGCAGTGTGCTATCACAGTACACCTTGTATAATAACCACAACAGCTTCCTTAGGGGAAAAAAAGAAAAAAGCAAGAAGAAAAACCTGCAAAATAACCACAAAAGACGTGATTTTTAATTCAAGTCTGCCCTCCTGGTAATGCACTGTTTGTATCAGCAGTAATTACCCCCTTATTTTATAAGTACAACACGTATTCAAGGAAATTTATTGACCAATTGGAAAGAATAAGAAAGCCAATTAAAAATAATACACTGAGAACACCACCACCACGGCTTCTGGATTAAATACATTTCCTGCACTTGCCTTTATCCTGGTTCCAAGGGTTTATATATATATAAATTACTCCCCATTATTTCCCCACATAGATTCAAGCCTGCGGTAAATGTTAACTTTTTTCAAAATCTGTGCTTTGGAAAATTTTTGTGACCATTGTAACGTTGATAACATACCTCATGGTCTGAAATACTCGTTCATATACACCTCTACGTATGTTACAGGACGCTGCTGCCACTTGTAAACTTGTGGATCAAAGTGGTTCTTCTTTGGAATGAATAGTTTTAACACTTGATCAAAAAACAAGAAACAGAAATACTGTATTCTATAAAGTAATGTTACATGTAAATATACAATACATATTACTTTGCAGCATGCACAAATTCAAAATGAGAAAATGAAAAAAAAAAAAGAAACTTGTTTATGAACTTTTTTCAAAAAAAAAAAAACAAAACACATTAAAATGTATGGTTTTGTGGAGATTTTCGACTTTAACAAAGCACACATTTCCCCATATAATATGGTTTTGATGAAAATCATCTTGCAGGCAGCAGGGAACAATTCAGAAAAGCTGGCAGAAAGAACTAAAGAGCTAGGTTAGAAATCGGGTCCACTTAAATCAAGATCTGGTCAATAACTTCTCTCCCTGTTGACACACTGCATTACATAAATCAAACAATAGAACTCTTCAGTATACAAACGCCATTTATAACCACTTTATATTTCTTATTTACTTGAAGCCAAACTGTACTTTATATGAATTAATATTTTAAAAATAATCCTTTAAAGCTTTCTTTGTCCCTGGGTACATTCATAAATTTGGATTCGCTGTGTGTATCCATCCAAATGCAGTAACAAAAAGTAAAAGCCTTAACAAATACAACTTTGGGAATCGTCACCTCTTAAAAGCAATCAAGATTAGCAATTATGTTTTATGTTATGTGCTCCAAATATCATTGTGCTCCAGCTCTTAAGGAGATTCACACTGGCAAATGATCAGACGCAGCCACCCCCTTGCATACAACGCTGCATACAATTTCAAAGTTTTTATAAACTCAATCTGGCGACAGTCAAATCCTCTGAGCTAAGGAAAGACTTAGTTCTGTGTGAAGGTGCTTTATTCAATCTTCTACTCCCACTAGAAACCACCAGTTTGAGGTTTGTGGCCTGTTAAGAGTTCTGTAATATTTTTCCATTTTCTCAAAAGTTTATTCCATCCAGAGGATAATTCCCCGCCTGGAAGATGGAAAGGTGCCTTTTTATTATTATTATTATTCTTTGCTAAAGGAATTTTGCCACACCTATTACCCTGTTAATCTCCCTAAAACAGCAGGGGGTAAATGCAAAATAATAAATAAAAATAAAAAACCTAAAAGATTTATCCCCAGAGACAGATAAGGATGCCATACCGGAACAAGCGAAAACATGACAGTATCATTAACAAATACCAAAAGTGAGAGAACATATCAGCAGTCCTCCCTCGGACGGGGGAAAGAAGGCAGCCAGGCGCCGCGCCGTGCCTGCAGGACCTGAGGGCACCTGCACTTCTGTGCTGAGCAACCGCCGCGGTGTGGGCACTGCGACTCACATCACAGCAGAGCAAACGGCTCTTCCAGCACCTGAGCACTTCTAAACACAGCAAACCAATTATTAAATTCATGAAAGTATGTAATTCATTAAAGTATGCAATAAATCAGTTTCAACGTTAGGTGGAACTAGAATATGGGCAATATAAAGCTGTATAGAGCTATAAATAATTAAACTTAAAGAAGGGTATAAAAATATGCATGTGTTGGGAAATGAATGAGAATGAAGTTTCTGCCTGTGGAGTAATGCAGACCTGAATCTGGTTTGGGATGCTCATTTCCAGCCCAGCTCTCCACGCCTCCGGAGAGGCCTCCATGCAAGGCTGGAGCATGGCAACTCCCAAACCTCACAATCCTGCAGCTTCGTTCTCTGCCCACCCCAAACTGTACCTGCAGGATTAAACCCAGAACAGGCTGGCCTTGCTGAGCTGGCAGGCTGTGGAGAGGACCTGGAGGCAGAAGGGATGCTGCTTCTAGTTCACAGGCAAGAAAAGGCCCTCAAGGCCCCCAGGACGCACCCCAGACTGGCACGGGCATACAGCTGGGGTCACGGTGGCCTTGTAGCATCACCCCAGCAGCCCAGATGCTTCCTGCTCCCCCAGGCCACCTCAGCAGCCCTGGGTCAGCCCAGCCCACCTCAGCCATGCAATGCAGCACCTGCTGCACATTGCATTTCCTTTTGCTGCGATGGGGACTCCAAATAAAGGTGAAAACCAAAATGTTTAACACGCTGTGATGGCAAGGTCTGACATTGCTGTCACACCAAAGCAGACACTGGTGTGGCAAACCTTAACTCTTCAGTGATCGCTACTAGTGTTGGGCACACATCAATCTAGGCCAAGTCCAGATAAGCATGAAGATGGAGATGCTCAATGCAAATTTCATACGCACGCAGTCGGTCAGTGCTACCCTTCTGATTTACTCCTGTTCTCATCAGCTGGTGAATTGTGGCTGGGTTATACAACAAAACAAAAGCCAACTCACGATGGCTTCAGCTTAGAAGAACAATTGTCACCATCTATCTGACTCAAAGACATGAAAAGTTGGTACAAAAATTTGTATTAAAACTCAATCCCCACGAAAGATAGAAAACTACATGCAAACCTCCCCAAAACCTTCCTTCTTTCTTAAGATATTACTCTGAGTTTGCAGTATAGAGCGGAGCATTTATTAAAAAAATAAAAAATAATAATAAAAAATAGAGACTATATTGTACCTAGATGCATTTGCATCATTTATATTTGATAAATCTTTAATCTTTTGAAGAGATTTAGAGTCCTTTGTATTTTCCCTGCAGCTCCCATTCCAGTCCTTTCTTCACATCACCACCAGATGGGGCTCACTCATAGCTGAACTCGCTGGACATCACACGGTTTTATGGTACACACACAATTTATGTTGTACACAAACACACATCTATTGAATGCATATTCATTTCCACAGCATATTTGCACACTTTTCGTCTCGTGAAAGAAAATCCACGTTTTTATTCAGTGATACAGCTGGTTACAGATTTCTCTCTCTTTTTTTTTTTTTTCTCTCTCTTTTTTTTTTTTTTTTTAATTAACATTAATCCAAGAACTACTATTACGCTGTAAGGCCAGTTTAGATCAAGATGATAGCAGCAAGAAGAAGGGATGTGTTGCCCAAGAATGATAGTGCCAGCCTTCTAACTAGTTTCCAGGTCCGTGAGACCGGTGATGTGGACTGTCTCACTACACGCCTTAGAATTACAGACTCATTTACAACATGCTACATCCAGTTCCAGTGTAATCAGTAACAGCAAAATAAAATGCAATTCTTCTAAGCCGAACTTTCAGTCTATTAAGAAACCTCCAATGTTGTTTTGATACGGCAACCTCCCTCCCCCTGCCTTTTATTTTTTTAAGGTCAAAAACGAGGAGTGAAACCTCTTGCTGTACAGCCTGGAAATTCAGGCAGGGAAATGCCCTATTTTTATCACCTACTTTCTCTCTTTCTAAAGGCTTTCCTTGCTATGTTATTTTTTCCCCCTCTTCCCGGTTATGCATGAGCAATAATTCCCACAGAAAATAACTGAGCTTCCATTTTAGCTCTGCAGATTTCTCAGGACAGATTTGGTGAGTGAGGAAGGGCTTCAGCCTGTTCTCTCAGCCCCAGGTAGCAGCACTGGGTACTCTCTGCTTGTTGTGCTAAGGATAAGCAGCAGCAGGGACCAAAAATACCTGTTTGATAAAGACGTGCCATAATGGTAGACAAAAATAGGAGATAAAAATGCAAAATAGGAGAGAATAACTTAAAAGTCCATCAGATGCTTAGCTACAATGGTGAGAATATAAAACTATCATTAAGATAAATGCCTGTAAATCTGTTTTGTTATTAATAGTTTAAAGCCATAGTCAATGTGTTTAAAAAAAAATACTAAATTATGTGACTTCAGCTTTGAAGACTCCAGGGGGCTTATCAGACCTGGCTCCTGCACAGGCTAATCCCAGTTCTGCAATAAAAACCGTATCTCCAAGACAGAGTGCCTCTGACTGCATGGCTTGGCAGCACCCACTTGATTCACATGGTGCCTACTACTGTAGCGCTCCATCAATATTTTTCCACAAATGTAATCACAAGAGCATCTTTGCAGCCAGTGACTGACCTAGCAATTGATTAGCCTTCAAGATGCATCAGATTTTAAATAAAATCTGTATGCAGGAAAGTCTTTTTCAGGCATCGGCACCAACATACCGTGACAAAAGTCAGCCCCAAAATGACAAATGTTGTATTTGATGCCAGTTCCGTTTTCTAAACGGGTGCTGGAACTCAAAACCTTTCAGCCTTACGTCAAGACTCAAAGGAAACACACATATTTTGCAGATCACATCACTAAAGGAGACTGGAAAGCTGAGATTGCAAATAATTAGGCACTTAAAAAAAGAATTAGCCTGTTTCTCAAATATTTTCTTTTGGCAAATACTGAATTTTCTTTTGTCATACTGAATTTTCCTCTACCGTGTGGAGTTTTATTTAACACTCACACTTGTGAGATAAAAATCTCTGGCACTGCAACATTAGGAAAATATAACACTATCGAAAGCAAATTCAGATTTTATGATGCTGCTTCTTAATTTCTGCCTTTTGCAAAATATTGCTAGGGCTGCCCCACTTTCAGAGATCTTCTTTTCCTATTTGATGCTGGAGAGACTTTTCTGACCGCTGAGCTAGGAAGGAGACCAACTATTCTTCCTGGGCAGCTGCCCAAACCCAGTGCCTCTGCCCCCGGCTGCACGCCTGGCTGCACAGCCCAGGGGGGAGGCAGGCGCGGGGAGCAGAGTGGCCAGAAGCCACCAGGGAGAGGAGGCAGACAGAGAAGCAGGCTCTGACTGCCACAGACATCACCCAGCCCCACTTCCAGGCTACAGCTGCAGCTGGGGGCACGGAGTCAAAAGAAAAAAAAAAAAAAAAAAGGAGAAACAAAACAGAAAGGAAGGGAACTAAGGGCTGCTAATCAAAAAATAAGAGAAGAAAGGAAGAAGGGAAGAAAAGCTTAGCCAGCTCTCCCAAGTCTGAAGCACAGGACAAAGCTACACAAGAATGGGAGCAATGAGTTCTCAGTAGCTGCATGAATAAATAATGAACATTGTCACATAAAGTAGTGGGGGACGTTTACATCTTCACACCACTTGGGCGGTACTCACTTACTAGATGTTTATATCTACCAGCCTCAGTTTCCAGATTTCTCCAGGTTCTTCCATTATGTGGCCAACATCTAGTTTTGTGCAATAACATTCATGCCAACGCTGACTTACAAATTCTAAGTTTCTTCCAAGAGTTCCATGATGAGAAAAAGAATCACTATTAATGAGAAACGTGGTCAGAAGTTCCCTTGAAATTCCTAGAGAGGTGAATTTCTCTTACATATTTCCACTCCTCAGCATAGGCAGGAAGGGTTAAATATTTATCAGTAATGGTTCCCTTCATCAGAACACCTTTTTGTTACTTAATCCATTAGAATGGATTTGTTACTTAATACATTAGAATGGATTTAGAGGGGGGAAATGAAGTTATTCTGCAGTCAGCACAGTAGCAGAGGGAGATACCCAAGCTCAAACATTATTTAAATGTTTATGTATTCAAACCCAAAACTAACAGCAAAACAGCTGCTACATGGAACTTCAGAAGCAGAATGAGTTCACTTATCTGAACAGCTTCAGTTCATAACCCAGTCCATTTTCTTCTGACTTGAAGCACTGTATCCAGCAGCAGAAGCACATTTACATCAGAAGACAGCGCCACTTTTAAAGTCTCCGTTCCTTCCTTGTTTTGTACTCCAGGCTCACACAATGCAGACTAACAAGTACAAATTCAGCATGGAGTTTGTCGTGCTGCTGCAGGATGCCTAACCGCTTACCAGATGCAGTTGCTCCAGTTTTCCATGTGAACACGTTTCGTAGCCTTCGTACTGATGCTAATGCTTCCTTAATCCTACAAACAGTCCCCATTAGTATTGTTGATACCTAGCAGTCTGACACAGATTTGTGCTTCATGCTTGCATGGCCTAAACCACAACATTCTCTTTTGAAAGGCTGCAGAGCCCCATCCAGAATAAGGCCCGGAATAAGGCCAGATCCATACTGCCATTCTCAGTCCTATCTGTATCCTTCAGTGTAAGGCTTATGACAACCGCTTCTGAAAACAGGTTATCTTCTGCTGTAACAGCCCTTTAGGAAGGTTAGCGCCAGGAAGGGTTAGCACTGGTGCAATAGTTTTAAATTGCATTCGTAATTTGGCAGTTAAGGCCGGCGGACATAAAACTGAATTTGCTCATTCTGCTGGATCCAAAGCACAGAATAAGAGTTTTGGTGTATCAAATAAACTTTAGTAGACTGACCTTGAACATTCATTTATTCTTTGAGAGCACCAGAAGCCATAAAGAAACATATTAAAACATACAGCCCTTCCCCAGAGAGCTTACACTTGAATGCTTGACAAGACCATGACAAGAGATAAGAAGGGAGAGGGACGCATGCTGAGCAGAGGAAGAATCACTGCAATAGGATCTCAGCTTCACTTGGCAAGGGTAGAGTTTGCAGGTCTACAAGCTTTCTAAGAACTAATTATTGCTCTCATGAGTGAAAAAATAAAAGTGAACTCTTAAGAGTTTTAAAAGGAGGTGAGTAAATAGAGAGACCGAAAAACATTTCATGCAAAGCATGCAAAGGAAAGGCTCTCAAGGCTCACATCATTTAAAAGGAGGCAAACTACAATTGTCAGGTCACAGAGCTAGGCCAGGACAGAACTGTAAGTGGTTTTGGAAAAGCAAGAAGCTGTAGAGTTTCTTTCTGGGCAGAATCTGCAAGGGTCAGATTAAAAAAAAAAAAAAAAAAAAAAAAAAAAGCCAATTTTAGAGGCAACATAACGAAATATTAAAAAGGCAAGAACTGAAATGTGGCATTTGTACTGAACACACTTGACTGTCAACCCAAATGCCATAAAGTTTAACACTGTAGTTTGAACAGATGCTTAATTGTATGCACTTAATGAACCATCATAAACTAGGAAGAATCCTGGTATGGTGGTAAGCAAGTGTTATACTGCATAATGGGAGGTACAGCAAAAGGAATCTCAACCTGATTACTAAACGCTTACAGTGGACATGATGTAACAGACACAAATAAGAACTGCCAAGATCTTAAAAGCATTTTATATTTCAGCAGGCAAAAATCAGTCTGAAAACGATGATGAAGGTCCCACGGTTCAGAAAGCACCACTGACTTTCACCAAGGCAGGAACTGGAGTTGAAGGATAGTTGTGAAACTATTGAGTGATGCAAAAAAAAGTTGATATTCTAGAAAGAATTCCCTAGTCATGAAGAAACTCTCTTTACTTATGGCCCCTCACAATGAAAGACACGCTTTGCCAGGGAGGTGTCTCAGCTGCCAGCCAGGAGGAGAAGGAAGGCAGGCGAAGGGGGACACCACACGCTGACAGCGCTCCTCTGGCACTCAAAGGCACCCAGCGAGTGGTGGGCTCTGCTCAGGAATCCTTCCCCTGTCCTCTGCAAAGGGCACACCATGTACTGGCAGTACTAGGCACACCATGCTAGTACTCTCCTCCCAGTTCTGGGGCAGGGAGGTGCACCTGGGGGCGAGAGGAGGCAGTACAGAGAGAGCTGGAGCCCACAAGAGTCAATTCACTGGAGGTTTCCACGTTTGGCAGCTTTTAGTTCTGGTGCCAGCTAAATGCTATTGTGAGGTACTAATTAGTACACATATATGTAACATATATTGCATGTTGCTACACGAGAACCTCAAGGCTTGACCAGCAAGACCTTGATTTTTCCAACCTTGATTACAGAAATGACTAGATCTGTATCATGAAGGCATGTATATTGTGAGTAACCTGAAGAGAAATTAATGGAAATATGACATGCTACTCGCTCACTAGCATTGTTTAGAATACATTTTGCA
Source organism: Nettapus auritus (assembly GCA_011076525.1). Lineage (NCBI taxonomy): Eukaryota > Metazoa > Chordata > Aves > Anseriformes > Anatidae > Nettapus > Nettapus auritus. The sequence goes on along the minus strand of CM021775.1, from coordinate 17,833,410 downwards.
CACAAAGATTAAACAAACCTAAAGCTCTTACACCAAACAGCCAGAAACCCAGGATGGGAAAGATAAAACTACTGAAGTAGGATCATTTCTCCTACTTGAGGTTTGGCATTTGTGCATTTTCTGAAATCTTTTATTCTATTTTGTAAAGGATCCAGCTATGGAATCACAGTTTGTCAAAGTGCTATTGATCTATGTGTTTCCCCACACACGCACTCTTAAATGAGTTGTAAGGGGGAACCGAGGTGCCTGTTAAACCTAAACCACTTAAATATATTTAAAGGTAACTTGTGACATGCACTTTAAGAAACGGTTGCTCTGCATGTTTCCCAGCTTCCCGCTCCTTGATGCTCTCCGCCATTCTGTAGGTGGCTTCCAATCAGAGCGGCCGCCACCGAGGGCCGGGGAGAGGGCTGCCAGGGTTTTATTTTATATTCCAGCTACAATGCAGGGAATGTAAGGCAGCAAGTGTGTATGGCACGAATAATGAGTTGTACTAATTCACAGAAATTCACTTTTTTTTGCTGTCACACACTGCTCCTTTTTCTATAGACCAACACTTTGAAAGTTCATTTTTATGTGCCATTTACTTCCCCAGGGTGTAAAGCCTGCTAAAAATATCACCATTTCTTCTCCTCTGATAAAAGATTATTTATGCAAAGGCAGAATAATTATTCTTGACATACTAGAAGGCTCCCTCCCCCCCCCCCCAGGTAGTTTCAAATGATACCTTCGTAAAATACAGCGAAGGTCAATACAATATTGCCAGCTAAAGCTCAGCACTGAACATGGGTCTTGTGAACTCAGGATACCAGTAAGACTTGTTAAATGAAGAAAAATAATTTGCAATTTGACAGGGCATTTGATTTGAAAGCATGAAGGGAAAACGACTGGGACAATGATGTTTCTGTAAACAGTTACCGCACGCAACCCTAAAGAAAATGAAATAAGATCTGTGTGTTGTAGAAATATAGTAGCAATTAAAGCAGGCAGAAATATGTGTGGGGGAAATCCTGACAACTGGCATCAAGAGGTTAACTCTTCTTTTCTTTTTAATCACTAACTAGTTCTGTCATCTTTTGGTTCAGTGCAAAATCTCCCCAGAGAAGCGCCTCCATTCTTTGAATGTCCATAAGGCAATTAGGTTTTACATTTTTAAAACTGAAGGGTTTTACAGGATGAGCCAATTTATATGTTTCCATAATAAGAAAAGACTCAGGGCTACTGAAGTATCTATTTCAAAATGGCTTAGGTGGTGCATTATTGAATCCTACAAAGCCAAGGGGCTTCCAGGTCCCAGAGTCTTTAACAGTCATTTTGAGGGAACTACCTGGGCAGAATACAGAACAGCTTCATTTTTGGAAACCTGTAAAGCAGCCATTTGCTATTTGGAGTTCCTTCAACGCGTGCAGTACAAAGCGCAGTAAAGAGAGGTCCTGGCTGGAACACAGGACGTGGAAGGGTGCTGCAACAGCACTGGGTAGCTGTATTTCTTTGCTCCTGAACCGTTCTATTTTCTTAATAAATGCTGGTCAATTCTCAATCATAAAAACAATCGGGTGGATATAGCTGTGAGCAAAAATGGGTGATAGCTTTCAAACTAGAATAGTGTAACAGCTCTATCTACCAATTAAAGCCATTCAGTGAACAAATCTGATGATTAACTGGATATGTAATTAAGCCTTTATTATTAGTCTAATTGGATGGTTAGGGGAATTATTAAAGCTGTTAAGATTCTGTGTAGCAATCTGGCTGTGCAGTACAGGCAATATGAAATTCAGCTCATTACAAGCAAGGCCAAATGAACATATTTGAGGGGAAATCTGAGACAGCTGCATCCAAGTCTTTCAAAACAAACCCAAACAAACCTTAAAGCCACAAGTGGAGTTCAGCAGAGATGGCTGTAATGTCCCACTCCACACTCCAACATGCATGGCAAGTAGCCAAACACAGACTCATTCCCAGGAGGCAAAGGAGAGGGCAGTTTTTTCTGTGGTGCCAGCTGAAGTATCCTCCCTCATCCCTCCATCATTACGTACTCCAGGACAAGGAGGAATTATTGCAACAGAGGCATCTGACCGACTATGGAGATGAGCTATGACAGCCCCTGAAGTGCTAAGAGCAGCCAAAAGCTGGTTAATTCCTGAAAGAACTTGGTGCTTCAGACTTTGGTCTTGGAAACATACAAGAATGAGAAGGAAGGTGTGTGCAGATCACTGCATAGGCCTAGCAAAACATTAAGCTTTCCACAATCACTTAGTCCATGTTCTACTTCTGCCAGGCCAAAGTCTAGGCTCAGCACTGTTCACTGCCATGAGGAAACAGCAACTGGCTGCAGGTGGAAGCTAGCTCTACCCTATACCAGAACAGACCCCTGTGAATGAAGGACTAAAATTAAGAGGGAGAGTAGAAAACCAGATAGCAGTTCTCTGTCATCTGACAGCAATCAGTCTGATCTTCTCCTTCTATCATGTTTTAAACACTTAAACAATGGCATAACAAGTATAAAAGTATTGCTGGTATGAGTGGAGAAGATCAGTTTAAAAGCCCCAGCACTTTGCTGTGATATTAATCACTGCACAAACCACAAGGTAGTTGTGAAACAGGTCTGCCATGTCCTTTAGTGAGAGACAACGTCAAGCAGCACTCACCAATGCTTACCAAAAACGAGTAATAAGGAAACTCTCAAGCTTACCTGATGTTTGAGAAGGCGGATAACACAACGTGCAGGCAGGTGGATTTATGGCTATTGAAGAGTTACTTCCATCAGTCTCAACGAAGTAATGCTTTATTGCTGCTGGGTCAACACGATGCTAGATGGCCTGATACAACTCTGTTGAAGAAAAAAGAAAACAAAACGATAAGCAATTTTTTTCCCCAATGAGCAAAGCAAATGCCTCCTAAATTACTATGTTCACTTAACAAGTGACCTACTGTCCTTCATATCTGAAAAATTGCAATATTAGAATGTTTTTTAGAAGTAAAATTCAAAAAAGCATCACAGAGAGCAAGAAACCAAGAATAACAGTTGCTGGAACTGAGGCTGAAACAGGAACTGATCAGCCATGCTGCAGCAAAACTAGAAGAGCTTACATCCTGACCAGGGGAACTTCCAAGGACTGCAGCTGGCTTAAGTACAGAAGTACACAGTTTTCCCTGGCTTCATATCCTTCCAGACCCAGCTTCCAGTCACACGCATGTGCCTGCACACACAAACACGGGTAATGCCAAGGTAAGCCTGCTTAAGTTCCGCGTATCAGCAGCCCAAACACGTACCAAAAACCTAATGACAAAAGATACATAGATATATATGGGTTATATTTCCCGTTAGCCATCTCTTATGTAGGCAATTAACGTGGATGGGAAACCCCACCACCACACTCCAGTTGCAATCAGACTGTTTTAAAAATGCCAAAAGCCAGACAACACACGATCTCAGTGCTGCTGCGTGCATACAGAACGTATCTAACTCTCTGCAGAAACCAGCAATAGATCTGATACGCTTTAACACTCTGGATGATAAGATAAATCTGAGTGACTTTAAAAACGATACAGAATGTTAGAGAACTCACAGCGTGTGTCTTTGGGTCTGATTTAAGCTCTTCCCACAAATAAGCTGCTCACTATTACTGCTATTAAGGAATTTCACTTAGAGGGGATTGCCTCAACTTGTAATCACATAAAAACCCACACTATTCTCTGTGAGAAAGTCTGCTACGGACTAGACATTGCCACCTCCAATTAAATAAATGTAATGAAATGAACGAAAACGTGATTCCATCAATTCCAAAACTTGTTTTATAGAATAACAAAGAAATTGTATTCAGAATATATGGTAACTACAGCTCAGTGAGCATAACTCAGAGAAAAGACCTAGTACACTAATATTTATAATAAAAGTCTAAAAAGACTCCATCTCATCTATATATTTGAGACCAGCTTTGTGCCGGCACAAGTTTCTTAAACCAAAGTAATATGAGAAGGGGTAAAACAATCATTTAAAATAAAGGGCATGTTAGGTATAGAAGCAGACTTTCCATTATTCATTTATTTATTTATTTTTACAGCAAAGGAAAAGAGAAAAAAACTCTTCTGTCACCCATTACACCAAGACAGTTACTTTCTAATTTGTATTTCCAGTATTTCCTAATTCTATGGAGTTTCATGCCACAAGGTTTACTTAGAAAAAAAATCCTCACACTGTTTGAAACAATTTACTCCACGGATAAAAATAATTCTGGATTAAAATAAATAAATAAATAAAAGATTTATCAAAAAACCCAAACCCTCTATTGTAATGTGTTTTGGGCTTTTAAATTCTAATTGTCGCATATTTCAGTATTACTTCAAAATCTTCTGGTCCAAAAGTGTAACAGAACATCAAGAAGGTGTTCACTACAGAAAGGCACTTGGACAAAAATCACGAGAGGAGCAAGTATCAGAAAGCCACTGGGAGCAGCCTTAGTTAAAAGGACAAAGTTCAAGAGCAGAATGCGTACAGGATGGCCTGGCTGCGTCATCTTTTTAAACACAAAGAAACCCTAAAACATCTCGTACGGATGACTGGAGAAAATATCATATTAAGAGTTTCAGAAGTATGCTCCTTTTTACTGCCCTTGATAAAAATCTGGTGTACATGGGCGTACACACACACCCATATCTTCAATATGGAAGAGGTGCTTTGGGCCAGGCTTTCAGATGTACCTTGAGTTAGCAATTTTCCCAGAAAACGTTGGAGAAAAAATAAGAAATAATAAATATCTGCTCTGAGTCACTGCATTGTTTCAGTTTTATTTTCCTAGTAGTTAAACATTTCATTTTTATAAAACCCTCTGAAGTTTATATAAAAGAAGCAATAGACTTGTGTGAAGAAACGCTGTGACAGAGCTAATCGTAAGCAGGTACCGAGCTTTTCCACAAACAAAACCGTATTCCTTTTAGAGTTGAATAGCGCTGAAAACCACAGGTTGATGAAAACCAGCTGTTAGTTTATAAGCCCCCAGTCCAGCAGCTGGGGGGGCATGTGTGTGCTGGTGTGTCTTCCTGGACCCCCACGGTGCACTCGGGGAGCAGCGCGCTGCTTCTGCCTGCAGGGAGTTGCCAAAACAGAGCCTTAAGCAGCTCAAAGAAAAAAGTCTTCGTGTGGAAGGAAAAAAAGGCACTTTGGTGACAAATACATCGTCTCCAGGGTAGGGTGAATATTTCTAGGGTCAACCTTCCAGGACATTAAAGCAAACTGGAAGACTTCTACATATTTTCATAAGATGGCACATAAACCCCAGGAAAATATATATATATATATTCCGAGATCACTGGAAAAGGAAAATACAACTGATGTAAAGATGACATTGCAATTTACAAAATATTCTGTAACATCTCTCAAGAGAAAGGTGAATCAAAGCTGCTATTTTGCTACTTTCTTCCCCATGAGAAAGATGAAGACCTGTCATTCATCAAAGCAGGCCTCTTTAAGTTAAAGGAAAGCAGAAGAAACCACCGTGTAACATTTTAAAGAGTAAGAGAATTTTCAGATGTCACCAGTCAGCTCCTTTTCTAGAATAGTCCTTCCGTTTCTTACAAAGCACACACGTCCACGTGCACGGAAAAGCTTTCTGCACTGGGCTTCTGCAAGCAGCACCTACACTTCAGTGACAACACTGGGGGAGGTTCTCCTGGAGATTTTTATCCCTGTTCAGCAGTGTATAAGGGATTGAGACTCCCACAAAAACAGGAACTTAATCATTGTTTTATATACGACCATTATAGTACTAATTACAAACTCCACAGTGAATATTTTAACTGAGTCTGATTTATAATATTACACAAAAGCATTCTGAAGCTGAAAATTATTGCATATAAAATAATATTGTATCCTCCGTGAGTTAATAAAATCTTATTCTCAATAGAGTCTGTCTCTCAAAATATTCTCACTGATGCAAAGATCCATGGTGAATGAAGCACGCAGACCCCAAATTTCTAGGGCTGTGCAAAATATTAGGCAGGGTACAGGGCCAGCTGGAGAATGCCATTCATTAGAAAACACGTGTGAAAATTCCCCATCCCAATGGCTTCTCATAGCACTTCTAATTTTATTCAATTTAAATTCAATGAAAGAGATTCCATTCATTTCAAGTTTTGGAAGAAAGCTCTAGGTGGAAGCAGTGCCTTAAGAGAGAAAGAAAAAAAATATATGTGTTAAAAATCTATTTTCATCCATTCATCTTTTTCCACTTAGCGGCCTTGAAAAAGACCAAAACCAAAGAAATGACATCCTTCCACTGCATACTGCTCTGCATTGCTTCCTGCATGTGGAAATGGTCTTTAGACAGCCCCATACTTGCTCCTCTAGTTGTTCCTGAGAAAGCCTAATTTCAAGGTTGTGCTGAAGAGGTTTGCGACGCACACTGCACGCCTTTGTCAAGCTGCTACAAACTTGCCTGCAGTTTTGTCCCACTACACCATGAGGAAAGCATCAGTCACTACTATCAGACATACAAGGAAAAATAAATAAATAAATAAAAAAGAAGCATTTTGAGTACTTCAAATAACGTGATTTAAGAAAAGCCCATAGTCGATCACAGATTTTTCACAATGTCTGATAAGCATGCGATGCACAAAAAGATGAGGTATTTGAACTTCAAACCAGTACCTTTCAGAACAAATGCCCCTCTCCAGTAACTCACGCTCTCAGAGTATAAAGACAGAGTATAAAGACAGAAAAAGATCCTGTACTGTTAAGATTATGACATCAGGTGATTTTGTCCCTTGGTATGCAGGAAAAAGAATTGCTCCAAGAGCTTTCAGAAAAACCAGCAAAAAATTTAACTGGAGAAAAAGTACGTTTACCTTGTATGGAAGTCTTACCTGCTCTGCTAACAGACTACTAGAACGTTTTGTATGGAAATCACAATATTTGCAGCAATAAAAAACCACAAGATATACAGAGCTATAAGAGGGTGAATGGGAAGCTAAAATCTAAGAGTTACCATGAAGGAACAAGGGCCTTGGACACTGATGAGGACCTGTTAGCACAATCCCTTTAAATATTCCAGCCTGTGTGAGGGAGACTTCAGAGTTCCCAAGTTCTTATTCTTATTTCACACAAAAAGTGTGAAAAAGTAAATAGCAAGGATATAAAAGGAAGCCTAACAATGTAACGCGCACTTCTTAAAACAAAATAAGCCCTTGAAAGCTGAGAAGTAAACTGCTTTTTGTGAAATGATGGAATTACAAAAGAAATCTGTAATATTCATATCCTTTCCCTGTCCCTCAACTATACTTACAGTGCAAGCTTGATCCCACACCCCTAAAAAAGGTAATAGTTACTGTACCAATGATGAAAATATAGTCTAATTAAAAGAAAACCATGTTACTAAGTAGTCTGTTAGAACCTCAGCTCATCCCTCTCAGAAAACTATTGTTCTCAAGAGGCACTGGTGGCTGGGTGATGACCATTGATCACTACGCTAGAAAAATCCTAGAAAAAAATGTCAATTGTAAATGCCTTTACAAACATTTCTCAACTTCAGCTGTTGTCTATTAACCAGATTCCACAAGCAAGATAATTGAGAACTATTATATAGAGACATAATGTCTGTGTTTTTAGGTGGCTAACAAGATTTCTTAGCATCCAAGAAATGAGTACTTATATACACCCAAAAAGGGGAGCTACTCACAAAAGGCTTCTAGTGACAATAAATAAATAAATAAATCAAAATCTAGTGATTTTGATCATTAGCAGATGCAATAGCAATGAGTTGTAGATGCCAAATGAAAAATAATGCTTAGTCTGCAAGTGCACTTAAGAATGGGTGGTCAGAAGGATTTGGATTGACTACTCAGACAGAAAAGATTTCAGGCAATATGTTAGAAATTAAAGGACAGTTTGTAAATAAGGATCCACCTGTACTGAAAAGTTTCTGTCCTGCATTGTCACACAAATGTTTAGGGGAAGCTGTTGGAACAAACAGCTAATTTTGGCGTCATGTGCAAGATACCACATTTGCAAATCAAAGGAGAAGCGCGTAAGGTTCATGCATGCATACAGTGCTTTGCCGTAACTCCATTTGTTTGTTGTAATTGTTATCCACACGTGAACAACAGCTCTCAGGATAAACGCTGTTACAGGAATACAGTCTCAAAGCTGAAAATGAATAAAATATAAACATTACTGTGAAAGAAAGACCTTGCAAGGTCAACTGTAGAGCAAGGGCAAAACCAGCGGCTACACACAGAAGCATCAAGCTGCAGTATGTGTGGTTTGTATGCTGGACTCTAAGGAAACTCTGAAAACAGTGGGTCAAAGGAGAAAAAGGAAGAAGTATTACAGCATCAGCTAGGTCACGGTCTTAGCAGCTGAGCAGCAAGAGATATGTGAGTAAATAAGCCAAAAGCACAAGCACACTACCAGCTCTCAAACACAGTCTCAAACCCATCAGTATCTTGTAACTGATTTTTAAAGAAGGAGCTAAAATGTGCTTAGCAACCAGCAGCACCAAACACAGCACCGAAAGGTCAAGAAACATAGTATAAAAATAATCATCTAAATGTAAAGGGCAAATTCTCACTTGTGGTTTTTCTGCAGAACAGACCCACCCCTTAATCAAGAACAGTTCAGATAAATGTACAGGTCAGCTCCGTTATCCGGTCTCAAGTCACTTGAAATTCCAGAGGAACCTATGAAACACTGCCTTACTTATTCACTGAAACTACTTTTACAAAGAAATCTATTTTCCTTAAAGATTTTAAGAAACTGGGTGTGTAACATAGCAATGCAAAAGTTATGGATATCTCCCACTGTGTTTAGCAACAATAATCCTTAATATTTCTATATAAAGCTTTCCACATCTATGCCAATGCACTTAAAGAAAGGAAGCAAAAGACGTAATTACTGTGACGTGGAAACTGCAGTGCAGAGGAATAAAGAAAGATGCCCAAGGTCAAGCACAGAACCCAGGTGTCCCTCCAGGAGTGGTGTAACATAGCCCACGTCTCAGCCACGCAGGGAGCCCAGTGCTTTCAAATCAGAGCAGAGCAAGCTGATGCCGAGCACAAGGTGTCAGGACGGCATCGTGCTGCCCTGTGCCAGCCAGCCCGGTGCCTGTGGAGCACAGCACAGCGCTAGCACGCCTGTGCTGATGTGGGAACTTGAGTCACGTGCCGCCTATGTGCCATTGTGCAGGCAGAGCACGCTCAGGGCCCTCCCCAGGCACGCTGCATCAACCCCCTGGCAGCCCCCAGCTCCTTGCTGTCCTCATCTCACATGCAGCAACAGCAGTTACTACAGCGGACAACGCTCTGCTTGTGAAAACAAGCACCCAGAACAACCATGACCTCTGTTTTGAAAAGTTAGCTTCACTTAAAAATGCAAAGTAGGCCCATTATTCTCGAGGACTTCGACACTCACGTACTAGATCAGCGCCATTTACAGAAGAGATTTCAGTCCATGGGACGTATTTTGCTCTACTGGTTCGGGGCTTGTTGCTCTATTTGGTTTGTCTTCTTTTAGGTCTTGGTCATCTTCCTTCCTAACCTTTGCTATGAATCTCCTCTGAATCCTGTCTACTGGGAAGGAATCCACTGCAGCACTAAATTTAAGGCTGGCAATGTAAAACTCTAATTTCTTCCCTGTGTTCAACTTCACACTGCCCGGTTTGTGTACCCCATGAGCTCTCCCACCCTCGTCTCTTGATTTTGCTCTGACCTTCTTTTTTTGTCCCTCAACTACCTGTGCAGATATGAACTACGTGAGCCAGTCTGCAAGGCCCCTCCCATACCCAGACTTATATTCCTTCTCCGTACCAGCTTCTGCTATCCTTCCCGGGGAGAACTTCATTCATTCATATAAATCATCCTTATCATCCTTACCGGTGATTCCAAAATTACTCAATTTCTGCTTACATGTTTGACGGTGAGCTTAGAAAATGGATAGTGCTTTCGTAAGTGAAAAACTCCAGAAATACTATGTAAATAAGTATTTTTTTTTTTTAAGGCAGGCGGTTTAAAGAAGCTTAAATTCATACAAAAATACATAATTAATTTCATTGTAACATTGTGGCTGAGTAAAATTTAATGTTGTTTGAATTATGAAGCAGGGGTAAAATAGCTGCATTATTTACATACCACAGTAACCTGATTCTAAAATTGTAATTCATAACTTGATAGCAGTGCTAAAAGATATTTTTTGTCATGCCTATAAGAATAAATCTGTTTTGAAGCCATTCTATGGAGTGAACCCCTCCCCACACACAAATACATGTGCAGGTATCTATGGCATGACCCAAATTATTCCTTTTTGGGGGGAGGGACAGGAAGGATGTTTTCCTAAGCAAGACACTCATATTGTTTGTATGCATAAACCTCCCATCCAACAGTCTTGGCCCTCATATTTGTTAACGTATTTTATTAGTTAAAGGAATGCATATGTATATGTAACGACACCGATTTGGGAGCCCTTTTGTAAAAAACCAATTGAAAGCCTCATACATGAGGTCAGTGCTCCTCAAGCATGTAGCATTCATACAAGTAAACAGATTAATATATAGCCTTTTGATGACCTGATTAAGTGCCAGAGCTGGCACACACATGCGTGCCCACACACAAAATAAAGATAAGGTAGATTCTTTGTCAGAGATGTATTCAAAATTAATGGGAAGCTGGCAGACTGAATGCGTTCCACTGCACAGAAGCAATTACCGTAGTAGGTAAAGCAAGTGATAAAGATTTATTTAGTACAAGGCCGACATTCATTAATCTCTTTAAACCCCATGTTAAGGTGGTTTAAAGTACTGTAGCTCTTCTCTGGAAAGGTCTGTTGAATCTATGACAGAAAAGGCAGACCTGCATAAATGCAGTGCAGGTCTCCACGGACTATGACATTTCTATACCTCCACAGGGAGGCAAGTATTTTAGATTAGTTTGGTTAGCACTGCAGATGCAGCATGCTGATTTACTAAACTCTGATGCAAGTTCCAAAAATAATTAGCTTATCAAAGATCCACCTTCCTTCCTCTCTTTTATTAGTGTGCTAAATATGGCATTGTTGCCAGGAAATAATTCATTTCAGTAGTATTCAGACAGAAAGCGCAGACTTGTCAAAACTGAGGGGTTTAATAACAGCTTATTCTCAGGGCTGGCTTCTTTTGAATGATGCTCACGTTACATGACTAACCAAACAAATGTCATTCAGCTACATAGCTCCTTCCATGCTATAACAATAAAAGGAATTAGTAAGCATTTCTGAAACATGAGTTACTGCTTGGTCCAATATCGTAACAGCAAACATCACAGATAGCTATACGGACATGGACATACTGGACACCAGATTTTCGTGAACTGGGCTTGAGGTACCACTCAATAAACCTGTTGAATGGAAATGAGGCTAAAGAGCCCTACAGTTTCATACTTTTATTGCAGACTTATTATAACATATTTAGTTTAGGTGGGCTGCTTTTGTTTTTTTTTCCAAGGGAAACAAACAAACAAACACATTTTTATTTGGCATACAGAAAATGATTCCTTTGAAATAGGTTAGTTCCTTCAGTATTTAAGCGAGAGTCATTTCTCAGCACATCAGTAAGAAAGAATATTATTTCAAGAGCCACAGTCAAGGTTCCCAGATACTGCCAGCACGCATATAAATAATCAGCAAGACACCCACTGCCCCGCCTAATTTTTTATCTTCAGAAAGCATATTAAAATGATTTATTTCTAGTCTGCTACTCATAGCAAATGCAAGTCAGCCTCTCCTTACCTCGCCAGTGACAGGGATATCAGCGGAACCCCAGGTACCAGCTCCCCAGTGAACCGTGCCTGGGGCAAAATCAGCTGTAATAATTCCAGCAACTGGAAATGAAAAGGAGTGTTAACAGTAGAAGCTAATCCAGCACACATTGAAGTTACATCAACGACTTGCACTACGAAGCAGATAAAAATAAAAATCACCAATTCTAAACGCAAAAATACATTCAATGAGACCCCACATAAGGAGTGAAACACATTTTAATCAATTTCAGTTAGAAGATATTTCAAGTCTATATTAAAACTTTCTCGAAGTAACAGAAGCATGCAGAAACATGAGTTAGGAAAAAAAAAACAGTTTTGCATATAAAACCTTAGCAAATCAGCAGGTATCCTCTTCATTTTAATATTAATACATTAACCTTTTTTTTTTTTTATTAAAGGGTTTCATTCTGTAGGCTTACTTAACCCAAGTTCGCACAAAATAATGGGGTTGGCCCACTGTTTCTCTAACATTTTTACACCCATATTCCTCCTTATCTTCTTCCTGCTCTCCCTCTCTCTATGTGGTCTCTACAGTTTCATATTTTCATTGAAATGCCTTCCAGAAATGCCTTTTATTCCAGCAACATGAGATGGTTCCATTGTGCTGACAGAGTTGCCTTTTCCAAAAGAGCCGAATTCTCCAGAGACCGGGGTTTCCACATCTGAATGCTTAATTTCATATTCTAGCCCAGCAAGGGCAAGGATACAAAAATACTGGATCAGGTGATCAAACCACACAAGCTAGTTACGTTGAAATATTCCCTGATTTTCAAATGCTGTTTCAATATTAACATCTATCAAAATATTTTTGAAGATTGCTATTAACATTTCCTAAGCCTATCAGCAACGCTGCTCGCTACCCACACAACTCTGCCAGTTTTTACCTGAAAATTAAAAGAACGGATATTTTTACTAGATTAATTGTATTTTAAAAAATGCTTTGCCCATCAACAAAGGCAGATATTAGCAATCGCCAGTTTCTTTTATCCCACTTATTAGTTGCTTTGCTTTCCTGGGCTGGGAGATAAACAAAATACCTTTTTCAATATACAAAATTTAAAAACAAACAAACAAACAAAAAAAACTATCCCAAAATATTTTACCATGAATTCAAGAACAAGAAATGTGAATATCACATACATCATGCTACAGCTAGCAATTGTCGACTTGTTGGTGTTCAGCTCAGAAGCTGTAGTCGTGACTTTTTTCCGTAAGTCTTCTAGGCCTGTTCTAATACCTGAAAGGAATCCTCATCAGTTTCAAGGCCAAAATCTTGAAATCAACGTATCTGACTGAGCTGAGTTAAATAAAAGAATAATTAAAGTCTCTAATGAGCAAAAATCTTGTCTTTCAAGTATTACTTAAATGCTAAAAGTATAAGTGATTTCACTGGAAGAATTACATCTTTCATATAATTTATCTTCAGTTTTAAACTGCATTTCTAATAAAAACAACATTATAAAAATAATGTCATGAATTAACTTTATGCTATGCAGTACTGTTCCTGACTCACATTCAGATGGGAATATCCCTGTCTTCACAGTAACAGCCAATCACAGAACTCAAAATTTGCACATTCACCATTGCCTTCCAGTAAACAAAACCAAGTTTCCTAGACAACAACCTCAAGATCCATGTAACACAGGGCCGTCCATCCTCCTTTCTCAATACCAGACAACCACAGGGCTCCTTTCTTAATTGAAATACCCCCAACATCACGATCAGGTATAAGGAAACAAACATCATGGCCAAACAATTCTTTTTTTTCAAAACAATTTTTTAAAACCCCTGTTTTATTTATTTATTTTTGAATCAGCACCTTCAGCCTTCCTCATAGGTGAGATGCGCCAGTCCCTTAATCACCTCCGTGGCCCTTTGCCGGACTGTCTCCAACAGCTCCGTCTCTCTTTTGCCTACAACTACTGGCAAGCACGAGAGGAAAAGGGGAGAAATCATGAAATGAAATCATGCCAGAAAAGTTGTTATGACAAATTCAGCATGGTCACATAACTCATAAAAGGTGAAGTCACCTGTGAATTTATTCATATTCATCAAGCGCCTGCCAAACCACAGCACCAGACGATCACATTTTCTGTGTGAACCAAACCATTTACAGAAAAGCTATTTTAAACACTGCTTGTAAGAATTTCCAATATTTTCATGTCCCCATACCTCTCAAGTCAGGCTCCCTCAGTGCCCTTAGTCAAATGATATCAGCCTCAGAAAGAGAGAAAGATTTTAACAAATACATTTTAGAAATCTCAAAGTGATTAAAGTAGTTTTTCTATGCATAGTAATGAGGTGGTTTTCAGGTTTGCTCTTAAAGGGCTCAAAGCAAGTTTGAAGATGTGCTCTCAGAGCCAGAAGTGACATACCCACTGGAAAGCTGGTAGCATCCCCTGCACATGACTGTGTAGAAGCTTAATGTTTTTAACCTAGTGGATATTCAAATAGCTGACTCAAAGCTCATCATCACTACCAAATTGACCCTAGGTATCAGGCAAGTATTTTCATTGGAAATACAAATACGTGATAAATGAGGGAAAATATTAACTAACGGTTGGTTGTAGAATGACCACATAAAAAGATATTAATCATTAAAGGGCAGAGATGAAGGTTAATAATAGCAATAGCAAAGTCATCACTGTGCCACTAAAGGAGCCAAAAGCATTTGATAATCATTTTTCACATGGCCACATAATTAGCACTAGCCCTCTGCTACACAGGTATGGTCATCATTAAGGATTTATGCTAGCGAGAGGCATCGCTGTGCAACTACATTTAAAGTAAACTTGATCACAGGATTGAAATAAATTGCTAAGATTCTTGTTGCCGTAACTCATTATGCTTTCTTAGTACAATAACTGGTATTCTTTATTTAAAAGAGATTTCCTGAAAACAGTGAAACACTTAAGAAAACAAAACACTGGAAAATAATAATAATAAAAAAAACAGGACAACTACAGGCTTTTAGGTCTAGCTCTCAAGGTCAACTGATATCATTAGACTTACATGAACTCAATTCAAGTTACAGCAGGGAAATCACATTAGGAAATATGGGTCAAGTCGTCCTGCAGTAATAAAGCTGTTACCTCCAGACTCAATTTCTGAAAAATTCCTTAAAACCTGTCATAGTTCAGTATTTCTAACAGCAGAATCACAATTTAACAATGAAGTATACCAACGTTTAATGTGTCACAGATGTTCTGAATAAAACAACATAAACATACAAATACAAACAATATCTCAGTTTAGTCCATAACCGTTTTGTCCCTAACCGTGTTCAAGCAGCAAAGAAATATATAGAGATAAATGAAAGCGTCCTATGCCTTTGCAACTGAAATAGCTGGGATAAAGAGCTACTTCAGTGTCCGTGTGAGCACGGGTGTAGGGCTGCCCTGATATGACCAAGGACCAAAGAGACCAAAGAGAGTAAATGCTATGTAAATATGAATTACAGCGTCAAATTCAGACGAGGTGATGAAGTGACATCATCAACAGACAGAGCACTAAATCTAGGGCACTCAGTTACTACAATCGTACGCTCAGTATAAAAATTAGGTTGCAACATTCTCAAATGGATATTCTCATTTACAGTTTAGGGAGGCGTTTTCCAAGCACTCGGTGTTGGTGTTACTGCTCCCAGCGAAGTCGCACGGACGTTACCAATTGATTTCTAAGGAAGCAGGCACAGCCCGAGCACTTCTGAAATCCCACTGTAGACGATTTTCATAGAGAGAATCTGAGTTTGTATGGCATCCTTAGGATTATAAGCACCTCCAAAGGCTTCCAGAAAATAATTAGATACAAGTCAGTGCTCGGTATACACTTAGCAAGAGCTTGCAGAACCCCTCAGATATTCAAACCTGCTTAGCTGAGGAGGAGGTGTGCAGGTATGCTGACCCTCATTTTCAGCAATTGCTGCTCATACGGACAAACTACCAAAGATGATAAAAAGACAGCTACAGTGGACACCTAAAAGCTCCATACGGCACCCCCACAAACCTTCACTCTCTCCTGCCCCTTCCCAGCTCAAACACTCCTTGGTCCCTCTCAGAACTTCAGGCTTCAGCTCTACGTTTCTCCTCACCCTCCCGCCCCTGCGTGGGGCAGGCAGAGCAGCACTGTCTGCAGACACAGCCGCGCCGCACATCGGGGACAGCCCTGAAAGGAGGACAGGAAAAAACATGCTTATGCACTGTACTGCCTGGCCACAGAATGGGTTTAACAGGGCTGGAGCCAAGGCTCAAAACATTTAGAC
Organism: Nettapus auritus; assembly: GCA_011076525.1. Classification (NCBI taxonomy): domain Eukaryota; kingdom Metazoa; phylum Chordata; class Aves; order Anseriformes; family Anatidae; genus Nettapus; species Nettapus auritus. Next base: position 17,817,368 of record CM021775.1, on the reverse strand, counting down.
ACAGAGAAAGCTTCTGAATACTCTAAAATTAGGTATCCCAAATACAGACATTGTTTCAGATGATAACAGTTAGCTGAACCTGCTTTGTATGGTTTTATTTTACACTTTTTTAATGTCACGTTAAATATAATTCTCTTTCCAAGTTCAGTATGCAAGCACACACATTTTTTCCATCCATTACTCAAATTTAGGCCTTGAAGTACTAGTTGGATCTCTTTTTCAGAAGCTAAGTGCGGTGGAAGCCATTTAAATGAATAATGCTTTTATTTTTTTAATGGAACAGTGAAGTAATGTAAGTGGGGCATATTAATTCCCAGACATGTGAAATTTATTGTCACTTAGATGCCCACTGGGAATAATTTATGCATCCTCGATTAAGAAAATATTTTTAATTTGAATTTGCATATTTTACTCATTATGACTAACCTTGACACAGTCCTTTTTGGAGGTGCCGTGCCCTCAGGTGGGAGTTTACAAAGTGCCCGTTTACCAGGAAGAAATAATGAAAAAAAAAAATGCACACGCTTTCTAATGAGAAAAATAAGGTGGCTCTGGGACAGTATGTACCTGGATAACAATGGTCTTCAGCGCTGCCTGCTGCAATCCAAACCAGATTAGATTTGATGAAATAAAGGTGTCCTTTATTCCAGTGCATGAAATCACAAAAAGGGATAGTATGGTAAATTCCAGCACAAGAAGAAAACTTCAAAATAAACAAATAAATTATAAAGTCACACAGGTCTAATCAAGACCAAAAAATATCTATAAAATGAATCTCTCCATTACCTGGCATTATAACAAAATACACATGCCAGTGAACAGCTTCTGGGAAAGCCTTCTGTCTTCAGAGCTTTTTGTTTGTTTGTTTGTTTTTGAGAGGTCCAGCAACTCTGAAATTCTTAGGTTTAGAAAACCAAATTTTAAAACTCTTTTCCCTAAACCATGGTCAAAGTCAATACTAAAACTCTAGTCTCTAAAACATTCAGCAGCACGTATACTAACAAATTTTATAAAAGGAAAAAATAAAGCTATTTACATCTCAAAATTTCACCTTGCAAAGTTTCAGGATTCTCCTGGCCTCTACCTGGAAGCACAGAGAAGAAACATTGTAAAACAACAACAACAAAAAAACAACCAGCCAACCAACCCACCTTCTCCCCTTTTCCTTCCACATTTGGGCTCTGCTTCTGTATGAACAATGTCCACAGATCTCATTGCTGTGTGGATGAGATGGCCAGAGCCAGCAAGGCTGAAATATCAAGAGGCATATGGGACCACAGCAATACATTGATTTAAGGCGTAGTGCACTCACCCTTACATAGCGTACAGAATGCTGCTAGCCTTCACCATAGAAAATAATATATTAAAAAAGTCTGAAGGAGACCAAGACCCCCAGGCCCTCACACAGATGCAGTAGGAAACTGGGAACTACGCAGACTCTGCAATTCACATCACTTATTAGAACTTCAGTTTAAAAGTTAAAAAAATAAATAAATTTTAAAAAGTGCAACCACTGATTTCATAGGGAGGACTGCAGATTTCAGAACTCCTTCCAAGCAGTAGAGCTGAAACGTCATGTGGGTTTCAAATATGATTGAATTTGATCTGATTACCAGAACGGGTCGGCACCGTGTCGGTTACAGGGCGAACACTAGAACACTATTTAATTTACACACTGCAATCAAACGCATGCAGGTGGACTCCAGCAAGCACGAGAAGCCCACCATTGCTGCTACAGCTCTGTGAAGAGACGAGCCTGTCGCTCATCCGCTGATATTACAGGAATTGGACTGACTCTCAGCAAAGGAACTATGACCTCCCAAATACCTGAGGAAACACATTTAGGAAAAAAAATGAAAAGCGTCTTTTAGAGGTGTCTAAGAATTCCCTTAAGAGCACCCGGTGGCCTTGCTGAAGGTGCTACAGTGTCATATCCATAGTATGGTACTCTGAAAATTCACTCGTACCACCCTCACAGCTGTATCTGCCAACTATATCTTCTGTGAAATGAAGCAGAAACCGTCTCACAACTTCAACTCTCCGTTTCCAAGCAAAATTAATATCAAAGTTCACAAACAACAGAGTATTACCACAGTGCTGTGTCAGCATTCTAGGTCCCAAAAGGTAGGATTTCCTCAGCGGAAGGATTTCCACAGAGTCTAGACCAAACCATATGCAACTACAGCCAATTCAGCTGGAAATACTAAGATCGCAGTGGCAAAGCCAGGGGCTTTATTAGAGGTGAGCAGCTGCTTCCTAAGAGGACACCATTCAGCTGAAATATGTCCAGTCCCTTGAGAAGAGCTCTGCTTGCGTTACCGTCCTCAGCTGCACTTTAGGAATTAAAACTGGTTGTTCAGAGCAGTGGGATTACAGAGCGAGGTATTCTTTGCTTTTTGTTTACTAAAGTAAAGACAGCGTAAGTAACATGTTTCTATGCGTATGAGCGTGTTTTATATATGCATTGCTGCAGTTTAAAACTTCCTTTAATTTTCAACCCAAGCGTTCAGTTTCCTTTCATACACGCCTGCCCAAGATTTCTTGTTAGGTTTCTGTTAAATATATATAATAGAAGGATGAAACAAACATTAGAAATCCCACCAAAACATTTATAAAAAGACAAAGAAGCCATGTCAGTACAAGAACATAGCTGTCACACAAGATCAAATGCATCTCCTTGCTTTATCCTGGCAGTGTCCCTGCAATGCAGTGGGCACACCATGGACATGTCACAGATGCTCAACACCCAAGCTGGCAGCAAGGGAAAAAGGAAAAATGACTAAAAGATTGTGCGATAATCGAATTATCATGTCCTTACAACGTATATACTAAAACACACATCTGCTACACAAAGCCATCCGTAAGAGTGCAGCGCAGTTTCAAACAAGAGCATTCTTAATGAAAACACACGGACGACATGGACTACAATCTCTGTAGGTTGAGGATTTCCTCCTCCGTCCTGCAATGTACCTCAGTGCCAGAGCAGAAAATGGTTGTGTCACGTGCTATAACCAGCTGATATTCCAAAGGAGAACAACCCGCAACATCTCTGGAAATATCACCAACGGAAAAGCATAGCTGAAACCACCTTTACCTAGTATTTCACATGAATAATAAATTTATATGAATAAGAAATCTAGGAATCGAGCCTGATTTCTCACATACATAGACACAGAACATAGAGGTTTTGCTGAATCACTGCACTCGATTCTTAAATGTGCCTCTTATAGAGGCATTATTCCCAAGTACATGCGGCTTAACCTTATTTTTGAAATTCCACGTTTCTCTATACCACCCCTGGAGTATTACACAGCTTAATTAGAATCAAAGTAAAATGTATGACATTTTCCACCTGGCTGAAAAAGTGAAAGACCTAAAGGATTTCATTTAGATACATTTAAAAAAGAGGAGACTGAAATACTTACCTGTGCCTACTGTTTTCTAAAGATGATTTGCTGAAAAATGTATTAAAGGCAGCAAGTCAATTATGATCAAGCTCAGACAAATGATAAGAGAAATCCATTCTTGTAACTCTTCAACTAAAAAGAAACAAACAAAAAGGAAAAAAAAAGTCCATTGAGCAAAGGAAAGAGGAAAAAAGCACAATGGAAGAAAAATTAAATACTATCAGTTTTTATTTTATTAATTTTAGAACCTTATTTGTTTTTTTGCATTTCCCCAGCAAATCTCAACAAGAATACAGAGGCTAAATTCTGTGTAAGAGTAAACAAAAGAGACTTTTTATTAATAAAAATAAACAATCATATAATAACAGTCTTTTTACTAAAGGTTAAACGCTTGTTGGGCACAGAGCCTCACTTTGCTGCAGGAGTTCTCTCCGTTTGCCAACAGGCACCTGACACAGTCCCTGCCACCTCCAGCAGCCGACTAAGCAGTGCCGGTGTTCGCTGAGAAGCAACTCTGTGCTTCCGTAACCTGCCAGAAGAAAATCCGTAAACCTTGGTTTATTTACACTGTGATCCACTGGAACTGCCTTCAGGACGCAAGGTGACTTGCTTTAGGCTGGAGAAGAGAGGACATTGAGCCTGGTCCAGCTGATCTCCGGGAAAAGAGTAAAAAAGGCTGTAGACTTGTAGCATAGCAGTCTGTAAAGGACATGTCTTACGCTCAGAGAGAGGATGGGAGCAACAAGAAAAGGTCAGTGAGCTCTGTATGCCACTAAGTCCCAGAAAAACACAAGTCCATGAACAAGACCATTACAAAGACAATGGAGTTAATCTTCCTAAAGCTGCAGCCAACTCACCTTAGCATCACTACTTGAAAGCCTTTTTTTTATTATTATTTTAAAGCCCCTAACTTAGAAACCATTTCTGACTACTGTAAATGTCACCGCAAGTTTTAAAACATGAGCAGCTGCAAAATTTACACCAGCCACAGCCCAAGCTCAAAAAGGTGTGGTTTTTGTTGTTGTTGTTTATTTATTCATTTATTTTTAAGTTTTAATCTAATTTTCATATAGACTCAATAAAAGAGATGACAAAACATGGAATCCATTTCTCGTATTTAATGATTTATAAAGTCTGATGACGTGGAGAACTAAAACTGAGCTTGTTCTGCAGCTCCCAAAAAATCATCTCACATGTGTAGAGGACAGGAAAAGCGCAATCTTTACTCACCTACATTCCTGGTTTCAGTTAAGAACACAAAATTGCTTTAACCTTACACAAGTTATGTAGTTCCAGCCTGAATCCTTACAAATATAGACGTTTGAAACTGCCAACTCTCCTTTGAATGAGCCTGTAGATTTTTTTTTAAAGTAAAATCTGAACTCCTCGAGTATTACGTTATGGTGAATTTTGACTTCTTTAAAGAAAAGAATTCATGGACATTGACTGACGTTTTCTTGTTGCTCCTGTTCTCTGTGACAGTGCAGGACACGTCCTTTACAACCTGGTGTACTACAACTCTATAGACTTTTTTTCTTTATTTTGTTTCATTTTTATTTACAGGAAACCAACTGGAACAAAGGAGAAACGCACACCAGGCCAGCCCCTTCTCCAAAAGCAGTCCATGGGTGGTTCCGGGCCAGGAGTTCATCTAATTTAAAAGGTCAACATCGCAAAAAGTTTTTAAAAGGAACGCGAAAGATTTTTAATTGCTTAAGGAATCATACGCACTTCAGCATTGATACTGCCAGCCTTCTGGGTGCTAAAACACAGTTTGGACTCGATCTTTGATACATGTTACACCATGTTGGGGATTAGGAATTAAGTTCCAGGGTTGCACATAGCATAATATTAAATCACACACAATGCACTATGAGCAATCCTCTGCTGGCCCAATCTACTAAAATGATTTATGCACAGAAAGTTTAACTGTACGGCTGGGAGACTGCTGCACGTTTGCACCTTCACAAAGAAGCCCTGTCAAGCAAGCCACCGGTATAAATGCCATTTGGGCAGGTTTTAGACTGGCGTGAGATTTAGAGTTTTGAAATAAACCCACCTTCTTTCAATATGAAAGGACAACCAACATATTATATGGAAAGTATGCAGTTTCTTATGCACAAACATATAAATACATTTTATGGCAGTCACATAACAAAAAAAGAACCTCCGGCATTAAATAAAAGAGCTGCCACAATGCAACCTGTTGTTACTCCTCAGAGTGATTAAAATACGACTTCACCGTGTTGAAGTGTCCCTCCTCGCCCTCGCACCGGCGAACCCTTTCTTCTTCGGTATCTGTTATACATTCTCATTTATATTATCTGTCCAGCTGTCTGTCCTTCGATTGTAATCTGCTTGGAACAGGCACTTTCCCTTCTTGACCATTCAGCAAGCGCTGCAGTTGGTGGTACCATGGACAAATATTAAATGAAGCTCTCTGAAAAGAGACAACTGTAAGAGGGAATTCTATTGTGTAAAACAAACGTTCCCACGGAAGACGGCTCAGGTACTTAACTGAACTAGTTTTTACTCAAAAGACTATTCAAAATATTGAAACGCTCCTCCGCGCATTGTTTGCTTGCACGTAGACAGAGCTGGCATGTTTCTGTGGGCCTCATTCGGACAGCCTCCAGGAGCACAAGCTTCTGCTGAAATTTTGACAGGAAACGCGACTCGTGTAATCGGTTTTGGCAATTTAATCAGCGCCGTTAAAAATAAGTCGATGCCAGAAATGGGAGCTGCTTGGCGATTCCTCCTTAAGAAGCAGGTTATGTAGCAGGGAAAAGATTTTAAGCAAACCGTATTTCATCTTGCAAATGGAACAGCGCATGAATGAAAAACGGGGCTACAGGCTGACAGTATCTCTAGAGCACCTGCTTGCTGCCCTGCTGTAAATTTAAGTAACCTTGCAGCATGCAGTAACTTTGAAATTAGAACCTGTCAGAAGAGACTTTCTGTATTATTTGTTTCAGTGCCTGCAAGTTTCGCCTTTCTGTTGGAGAATCTCCACCTAGTTTTATAAAATTTGAAACAAAAAAAATTCCTCGAAGCCTCAGTTCAGCAGCAAAACAATTCCACAATTAAAAATCTGCTGAAAAAAAAAAAAGACATGAGAGGTATTCAGGTACAGCTGTGCAAAGGGTTTGCACAATTTGCTGCAAAGCTCCACTCAAACCCCCTCCAATCCAGTACCCTTTTGCCCTCAGCATCCACCTTCTCCCCTGTTGAAATCAAGAATGCAGAGTGGATATTGAAATAACTAGTACAGTAAGTGAACTGCAGAATTAGTGCCAGTCTAGCAAATTAAACAAGGGAATAACCTAAATTTTTTTCCATTTTTCCTTTTTTATTACCAACAAATTAGAGGGCTCCAGTAGATTTTATCAAATACCGAGCTCCCCACTCTCTTTCTCAGACTGCATAAATGCCTTGAACTCCCAAAAGAACATCGCCATTCCTTAGCCCCATGTAGTTCTCTTTCATTTACCCACTTCCACAGCACCATTTTCAAAGACTTATTTTAGCCAAAGGGAACAAAAGTGGAAATCCTGAAAGGAGATCTGCAGATTTTTCCAGAATTTGTACTCTGCCCCCTCCACCAACTGTCCACAAGACCTCGGCTCCCCCGCTGGGATATCCTTTATGGATGACTCCTAAGGCACTTATAGATTAAAACAAAGGAAGAGCTTTACAAGTCTTCCGCTGCAACGCCAGCCACAATAGTTTAGTCGCACTCTCTGAACACAAAAGAGAAGCCTACCCTTACCTTTGAAGTTGTAAGCCTTAGTCAAATTCCAGAAAACAGCAGACAGGCATGACAATGTATTATATAATTTATTTGTGAACTACACAGAGACACACACACACTACGCGATCTGATCGGACACGCGAAGCGCAAAAAAAACCAGTTATCAGCTACCAGATTGAACATGCTTTCTTTAAAAAGTAGTGCTAAACCAACCGAAGTTGACAAACAGCCTGGTGGAACAGCACCGTAAACATTCAGAAGAATAAGGAAAGCGTCTCCTTAATGCATAAGCCGTTCAGAATTGAGCCCCAAGCGCTGCCAAGCGCTAACTACAATAGGCAGCCTGCAGGCTGCTTCACAACTGCGCAGGCACTGAATGCAAGAAGAGCCACGGCGCTGCTGCGCTGGCATCGGCTCCAGTTCCAGCACAATAAGAGGGCAGAGCACAGCCTTCTTCACTTGCATCACAAAAGGAAGAGACCAACAAGCGAAATGTTGTGTGCATGCCCTGAAACTGCTGCTGAACAACACAGACCTTCTTACACACAAGCTCCAAGCCTCTAATTGACATACGCAACTGGCTAATTTATCACAATTCTTCCTTCCTCGCAATCTCACTTGCTTTGCTTTCAAATAACCCTTCATTTCCAACCATTCCCAGGGCACAATTTAACCTAAATCAATCCATTCAGGTACGCTTCTGCCATCGGTTATTTTTCAGACTACTAAATTGTAACTATTAATTATTGCTTTGAATTTTGTGCATAGATATGAGATTAGCTGGAGATACAAATAAAAGGCCGGTTTCAGTGGTAGTTTTATTCTTGCCAGAACTGAAAGCTCTTACCCACAGCAGCTTCTCTACAGCTCTGAAACAAGACCATAACCTGCCTGTGCCAGTAATTCTGGTGTCTTCAGAGGAGGCCATCACGGGTAGCTGCTCTGTTTTGATGCATCCCCCTGGAGTACTCTGCACATGCAAAAAAAATCGATGTAGAAAGACGGCAAGTCCGACCACATACGGGGTTGATCCTATGTGCTGTGCCTGTGCGCGAAGTCCTTCAGGATCAGGAAATAGCTTCAATGTCACAAAATGCAGATCTCAAAGCTGACAAGTAAAGACAAACAATGGAACTTCTTTTACCAAGTCTAACCTATGCTACACAAAAGCAAGCAAGCCTTTCCTTTGCCCTTTCCCTTTCCCAAACCTTCAGCAAAACTCATCTTTATGAAAGAACGAGGCAGAGCTGACTTTTGAGAAGGAAGCAAGACCACTCGAAACAGGAGTTCTGGAAGAGCTGAGGTATGGCCTGCTGGATATCCCTGAGCATTAGTTTGCAGAGAACCCAGTATCCTATTTTGCAACATATTTAAGAAAAGGCATATCAGTGACATCAGTGGCAGGATATCTGAACGCGGCCAACTATCCTATGGGATGATAGCTTGATATAGCCACACACGTGCTTTTTAGCTTTAGAAAATACATTTTGACTATTTATTCTGAATACCTGGATAAAAAAGGACACAGGCTTTCACTCTGTAATGCCTCTCTTGAGCTCTCTAGACTTGAGATGCATTAGAACATGTGTCTCGAGAAAATTACTGTGTTTAAATCAAGACTTCAAGTGACGGAGAACCTACTGGGGCAAGATGTTCCAATGGTTAATTACACTATGTTCATTATGGTACATAGGGCAAAACCACTCTGCTCAGGAGACATATTAAAGTCACTAGAGGACAACAACCTAATCTGCTAGCTCCAATTTACTTTGTGAAAGAAATTCAGGCTAAAAAGACAAGGCATACACACGCTTTCTTAAAGCAGGAAGTGCCACGGCATGCTCCACAAGTGCAACCTCCTCTTGTCTCCTCAAGTAGGGCCAGTCTACCACCCATCTCTGCTGAAATGCTGTCCATTGCTGTGTAACCCAACGCGAAGTCTCAAGTTTGGAAAGACTGCCGAGTTCATCACTTCAGCCTGGAATAGGCAAGGGAAAATATGCAAACAAACACTTTCCATCTAAATGTGGAACAGCATGCAAAATAAGAATCTAATAACCTAATGCAACGCAAGTGCTTAGGAGCTGAAACGCAGCAGCTTTTTAGTAACACAAACTGTCTAGGACAAGAAGAGATTAATATTTTATCCCAACTGAATTTCATGGGGAATTTTGATAAGAATGTAATTTCCCAAGCCGACTTGCAAGCCAGGCCTGTGAGGAGGTGTAACACCCCTGCTTGTACGTGAAGCAGCCTCAAATCTATAATTATCGCACATGTTCAAGAGTTTAGCTTTACATATCATCCAAAGTCAGCACTCCAGCTGTACGCTGGCTCATAACGCTATTCTTGGCGCTGTTTATAAACATAATACCATTTATTTTTGTCTTGAGCATCACCTAAATGCTTTGCACAGGACACTTGTCCTAAGGGACGTTCCATATGAATATGCTCATCTTGTAAAATCTGGCAAGATGACATGAGAATGGCACGTAGGATATAGCAGAGAAAAAGAAAATTAAAGTGGCTGGGTAACGTGCATATTCAGGCTTTTTCATCTTTGGATCCTACACACATTGTGTATGCAATATACATTAACTGTGAAACTCATCAATGAAACTGCACTGTGTTCACAATACACGTTTAAACACTGTATGATCGCCATCATTTCACCTAACAGAACACTGCAGTGCCTGGACAGAAGCCTTTCTACACTTTAGGACGTTCCCACTGATGTATGTTCATCCATGAAGATATACAAATACACGTTCTTACATTTCTTTAAGAGTAATTCATTCTAAAAAGCTTTCAGAGCACACTGAAGGGTATTCAGCACAACGCCGCCATCACCACAGTAACGTGATGCTAAGCACTGCGCTGGCACCCAATGACTCCATTGGATCAATACTGGTCAAAGAATTTTTAAGAGGAAAACCTCACAAGGATCATGGAACTGCAGTCTTCAGCCTGCACACCTGTCAGATAGAACACAGCTCTTTGCACCAGTTCCTTCTTAGCCTCTTCTCACTCGCTACTAATGCTTCAAGATCATTAATCATCCCTTGACGTTCTCACGATATTACCACCCTGGGACAAATCACCATAACCCCCCAAAAAACCCCAAACAAAGCAGCCTCCAACAGCTCAGCACCAGCACAGCCCCACTGACCGAGCCGAGACAACCACCAGCACGGTGCTTCTCAACGCATTTTTCAGTCTCATGAGGATTCTGGCAGAGCAGAATGGACTAGTGTGGTGGTTTTCTCCAAAAGCGACATCTTAAGTGAGCTGCCTACCATTACGCAACAGGACTGGCATCTTCTAGCACACAGCGAGTGAGCAGATGACAGATAAAATGCAGTCAGGGTACCCGGCAAAGGGCTCATGACGCATGGCACTAGCTATTGTGAGATGGAAACTTGCTGCGTGCTTGCCGCTGGTCTGGAGGAATTGGTAACGCCACCTGACCTGTCAATGCACCAGCGCTGCAACCCACTGCCTAACAACCTGCAGAGCGGGGACGTGGACGCGTTATTCTGGGGTAACTGCACTGATACATCCCATCCCAGTTCTGAGGTCTCCACACTGGGTCATAGTTTATGTAAAATAAATAAATAAATCCCAAACAAGCCTGTGTGAGCAACCCATATACAGGACGCCATCCACGTGGTGTCAAACGCACCAAACACAAAGCCGTTACAAGCTCTTTCTGTACAGGTATATTCTTTTTACATATTCAGTTTTGCTCAGGTCTAAAATGCTAATTTCTTGGCTAGCAAAATTGTCAGAAGAGTGTTGACTTCATAAATCAGTCTATGAGGTATCTGGAATTTCTTATATACACCGGACAGAAAAGCAAAGTCATCTTGTATTCTAGATTCATCCAAGACTTCCAGGTATCCAGACAATGTATCTCAGGAAATATCAGACGCTCAGATACATTTTGTTCCAGGTATTCTGAATACACGGCAGGGCACCTGCAGCACACAGCATTTCCAAACACAACCAGCTTGTTGATAAATGTCCTAAACACAAAGGAGGTTTTATTCTACAAGGAGATAACTAGGCCACCTTGCTCACTGGAGGAACGATCCTTCTCAGCCACTTTTTCAAAGACAAGATACAAGGAGAGCACGTTATTTGAAGAAGGCTATACACCAAAACCAAATTACATGCACACCCCTGTCTTTTGCATGGGTAACAGCATCAGGGTTGACTTCTCTATAAACTGAAGCACCAGTGCACTGGAAGAGGAACTGTGCAGACAGACTGCGCTTTGTGAGGCACACAAATAATACCGTGAGCACAGACAGCAAGGATCTGCCTTCTAACATAAGCTGTCTATTTTAAGAAGCCTGTCCTAATGCTGCAGAAAACATCCCCTGGCTTCACTGGTCCCAGAGAAGCAACACATCGAATTCCTTTGGACACACTGTGGGAAGCTCAGTAATAAAAAGCCAGAGTTCAGCTTTGGAGTTGGAAGTTCCAGGATCTTAGATTAAAAAAGAAATATCTTTGCAAGAGACATGTGAAAGGTAGATGCAGACTTGCCTTGCACACTGGAGATATTTAACAGGAATAAAACCTTAACATCCAACAGTGATGCAATCTGCAGTACGGCATATCCACCTTAGACAATATATTCCTGGATATCCCCTAAATTCACAGACAGTGCCATGACAATAGGCAGTTCTGCAAAGCAGCTGAGTTTCTGCTGAGCACAGGATAGCTGCATTAAATAAAGCTACAAATCAAAATCTAGTTTAAAAAGCATTTTGGTAAGTTCACTTCCTTCCACCAGAAAGTAATTATTATCTAGCCTTCTCCCACACCTATCCAAGTACATAACGAGAGAGAAGCTATAGCACAGATGTGGAATCTAGAAGTTCTGCATGAACCACAACTTAAAACAAATCTGATTTCACTATTTATCTAAATAAGAGAACTGTATCTATTTCTTTAACACGTACAAGCTAATAAGCTACCTTCCACTGCACAGTTATCTATTTAGTGAACTGAAAGGACAGATCAGAATAAAATAAAATAAAAAAACCCCGCACCCAGATTGGGGTAGAGATCTCAATTTCCTAATTCAAAATATGAAACGTTACAGCTGTAACTATTAACCTCTTAACAACACAGAGGTGGTGCATCCAGTTTGAATTAGATGCCTCCATTGAACAGGAAGCCAAAGTAAACACAGCGTGTCATTTTAGCGTGCTTACTCAGACCTGTATAATTTTCACACTTCAAAATAACTACACAACAGACATCTCTAATGGAAAAAAATAAAAAGAAAAGAAAAAAACCCTGCCTCAGATCCAGCCATCACATATCAATTCAAAGACTGAAAAAACATTCATTTGAATTGCTGCTTTACAAGTGGCCAGTAAGGCACTTTGTGAAAATTACTGGTTTTCAAATGATATTTAAGTCTTACTTCGAGAGGAAAAACTCTTTCAAAGAATAATAGTTTTTTATTATTTTTTTTATTCTATCTTCAATGGTCAGATTTCCATAATATGAACTGCTTGATAGTCACTTTCCCTTTAAATTATTTTTTAACCATACAGGCAGTCACATCTGATTTCTGATTCTCCTTACCTTACTTTTCCTTTCAATTACTTCAGTTCTTAATACGAACAATAAGAGTGCTCATTGCATGTCCTCTGTGGGACTCCTGGAACTTAGATACTCAATAGACAGGTGCATAGATAAGGATTCAAAGTCTTTGTTCCACTGTCCAGACAGAATATGTTTAATCTTTTTTCTACCTTTTCTATGCCATTTAAACTTTAACCTAGTAGTAACTTTTACTGCCTTGATTCACAATTCAAAGGTATAAAGATGAAAAGTCCTTGCCTTGGAACGTAGCTTGAAAACTTCATTCTTAGTCTGTATTTCTTTTGAACTTCTTCTTGTGGTTTTTGTCTTTATTTTTCCAGGGTGCCAACTTTACCACATAGGACTTTCCAAACCTAACAGCAGGGCGACCCAGAAGGAAGAAAAGTAGAGCAAATTTGTCCAGAATCAGATCACCTTAATGGAAAATATTTAAATTACTGACCAGGGTTGATTAAGAGGATAATCAGTCCATTTTTTCCCCTATCTTTTCAAATATGCCAGTAGTGAGAGACTCCTATAAACATACACATTAGTGTACCAAACATGGGACAAAGACCTAATATAAAGGATCCAAGGATCCACACTTTGTATCACACCACGATTAACTGCACAGAAATAAGTTACAGTAACAAGCATGATATAAAATAAAGTATCTGGGTACTTAAAAGTGTACCCTTTATAATAGATGAGGTAGCTGTTAAAGAATATTTGGCTCCTGTGCAGATAAATATACAAATTTATGGAAGATTTGCATCTTCAAGATATGGGGGGGGGTTGGAATAATAATAATAAAGTATCTTCCAGGAGCAGGAGAGGTGGTGCTGCTGTACGTCCTGCTGACTTAGTAATGCACCAAGCTGCTGAGCGAGGAGCCAAAGGCATGGGAACACGTGCTGATCCGGTGCCCTACCCCGAGGGGACCAGCCTCCAACTGAAGGGCAGGACTCCAACCTGCTCAGTTTGCCAGAGCCCCTCGCACTGTTTCAAACTGTGTATGGCAGCCATCCTATGAAATAAAAACTTCCTCTGATTCTGAAAATGTATCGCCTTTCACCTCTTTCTTGGTTTAAGGGTGAGAAAAAGGACAAAGTCAGAAGTGGTGTATAATGCCCGCTATCTGAACTGCTTTTCAAAGCTATTAAGCAGCAAAGCTCACTTCTGTAGCTGCTTTAAGACCGTCTAACTAGGCTGTCAGTCAGCTATGAAAAGCCACATTGCCTGCCCACTGCTAAGGAAAAACAGCAAGGCCGGGAGGATGCTCCGTGCCTCTCCGGCATCGCTCCCCAGAGTCCAATTACCATATCCTGCAGTCAGGCTGGGTGAGGAGCAGTCTGCTCTGCTGGGCAGGGCCTCGCTCAGGTGACCACATCAAAATAAACCAGCTTTATATAGCCAAAGCCAAGTGGTTGCGTGTTCCCTGGAATAAGAACCTCAGAGATGGTGATCCAGGTTGGCTGCAGAATTTTCCAGGGCCCTACAACAATCAAAGCCTGAGATGGATTATTTTCATCCATATAACACAAACAGCATTCGCTTATTTACTTATTTGGCAAGGATTTTAATGAGCACAAGGCCCAAAGAAGTAGATGTGTCTATGTAGCACACTTTACTTGCTCATATTAGGAAATCATACCCTGTTCTTCCTCTTTAGGGAACTGTCATTAAATCTAAAAAAAGTATATTGTGACATCTAGCCCAATATTGCTTAGTATCTTTATTTAAACTGCTACTTTGAGAATAAGAACTGAAAGTCAGTAAGTAATTGCTTCAAGAAAACAGCCATTGCTTATCGATGCTAGCACATCATTCACACCACCTGCAAGTGACTAGAGCACTTTACTGAAGTTATCTGTATCAGTTAAAGGGAGGTCAAGCAAATGCCCCCTTCAACAAGGTGAAAGCCATCAGGAAGACAGGATAACAGCACGCAGGCTGCCAGGTAGCAATGTGACTACCAACATAAATCCTGAAGCTATAAAAAACATTTAAAGTAATTATGTAAAGAACATGCCCTCACACTCTACCATTTAAAAACCATTTAACTTAGCATTTAAATTTACTAACAGATGTAAACTCTTCAAACACAAAGCTGATGTCCATCACTGCATTATCCATGCTGTTAAAGAAATTTCAATTTTAATTTATGAAGCTATGCAAACTTCTAAAGCACTTCATTCACCATTTAAGTCTAGATTTATAACCAGGCATTTAAAAAAGAAAAAGAAAAAAGAAAAGGAAAGGGCATATGTATACACTGTACTTATCAAATCTGGGGGGAAAAAAAAAAAAAAAAGCCAAGGAGTAGCTCTGGAGAAGTCTGAGGCACTACTCTAACTACCTTAAAAATCAAAAGACCTAAATAAAGTGTTTTTAAAACAGTTCAGAAATTCAGATTAGGAGTTAACTCTAAATTACCTCTGTCTTCATTAAGAGGAGGTGAATCAAAAGTTTCAGAAGGAAGGGAGGGGCCTTCAGAGGCTGTTTTCACCTCCTTTTTCTTGGACCCTGCTCCTCAAATTCCCACGGAGCAATAATGCTTGGTGACCTAAAGAGACTCCAACCACTTCTGCTTTGACATTGCTGCTCTTACTGCCCTTCCTGGCTATTTCTTATTTTTAGGACTCTTCTAGATAAGTACTAGGAGCAAAAGTAAGTTATTTGGAATAGAAAATAACAAGAAATTGTCGAAAGAATGAGAGAGAAAAAAAAAGAAGTGGTAAAGACATGCCCGTGACCCATAAACCAAACAGGCACAGCATCTCCTACGCAACTATAACCACTGGTATTACTTCATTTGTAACTTTCAACTTCAGCTTGACCCAAAAAGCAGCTCTTAGGTCTACCAACTACCATACGGTCCGCACACACTGTACAAAAATGGGGCCTTAGCATTTCTCATGGAGAGTTACAAGACTATCCGAGCAACATGGAAGATTATACAAGAGAATCAAATTCTGGAAGAAGTCTGCAGAGGCATTTTCCCTGGTTTAGGATGTGTATAAAGGTCTGACAGGTTTTAAGTTCTGTTATCTGCTTGATTCATTCCTCAAAAATATTTAGGTATGTTAAGCCTATTCTTCCCTGGTTTTCCTGCATGATTTACAGGTGATGTATTTTGAAATATAAGAGTTTAACAAAGACGGCTCTCTCAAATATTACCTAAAGATATGCTTAGATATTTGATGCACAGATAAGACTCAAAGAAATCCACAAGATTCAGATTTTAAATCACTTATTCCCTTTGGCATACTCAGTCTTCATCTCTGTTACGTGCCTGCTGGCACCGACTCTTTAATTCTCTCGCTGTCACACACTGCTCCAGCACACCTCAAGTTCTAATACACAGGGAAAGTCGGTAACAAATAAACCTTGCAGGATTTTTTTTTTCTTCATAAAGAAAGAATAAAAGAAATAAAGCCATTCTTAACTTTGTCGGACTCATTTGGAAATAAACTTTTTTTTTTTTTTTTTAACTTAAAAGTTGCTTATTGGGAAGAGGAAAAAAAAGAAAGAAAAGTTGGTTTCTATGCAATTTATGAAGATTTTTTCCTTCATTCTTAACGAAGTAGAGAAATTCTGTATGTTCACTCCATGGTCTGAGTCGGTCAAGGAAATCAGCCCCTTCTAAAGTAAACATGACCATTGCAGTAATTTTAAAACGTATAAATAGAAGCAATAACTTAAATCAAGTAGTCAAGCTATAAAAATAATTCTAAAAGCATAAATATTTGTTTGTATTTAGAGTCAGACTTGCCTGTGTCTTTTTTTTCCCCTTCAGGTAAGTGTGTTTAGTGTTCTTGAGACGATTAGAAACAACTGCATTGGAACTGCAGTATGGCACGTCGTGTCTAACAGTAAGTTAATTATATTTCATTGCAAGAGCTCATTAGATCAAAAATGCTTCCTTTACTGTTCTTATGAAAGTAAAAAACACAACCCTAACTAATATATTTCCCCCTGTAATCATCCAAACACTAAAGACTAGTATCTCAGGCTCAAACATGACTGTCTCGAATACAGAGCAAGTCGAAAGTGGCAGTCAATAGATGGATTATTTAGTAAAGCCGGGATACAAATATGTTCCCTACAGCTTGCAAAACTGTCACCAGCGATATCGATCCTGCAGATTCCTTCCAACAGGTTAATGTTCACTCCGGCTTCATCTACGACTTTCTGCAGGTTTTGTTGCTACAGGCAATAAACTCACAAAACGTCCCAGCTGGACCGGGCGAAAGAGCTATGTCCTGTACTCCTAACTCCGAGGCAGATATTTAGCCTCTTACAATCTATTCTCAAAGGTATAACAGAATCACAGTTGCCTTGGAAGTTTACAACTATT
Source organism: Nettapus auritus (assembly GCA_011076525.1). Taxonomy (NCBI): domain Eukaryota; kingdom Metazoa; phylum Chordata; class Aves; order Anseriformes; family Anatidae; genus Nettapus; species Nettapus auritus. The sequence goes on along the minus strand of CM021775.1, from coordinate 17,800,246 downwards.
GCTGCGTTTTCTTATTACTGTAACCTGTGCATCATGTTAGCACACGGGGCAAAAGTGTTGCTCAGGGCTTAATATGTTGAGCAGCAACACAAACAGAAAAAGAAAAAAAGACTTCTCTGTTAAAAATAGCATACAAGACAGCCAGACAGCGACCAGTTTAATTTCTCAATCAATTGCTCCAAAAACACCTTCACAAAACCTGCACAACCAAGAGGAATGAGAAGCGTACCTTAACCTCCGCCTGATTTACAATCCCTACGCATGCAACAGAAGTGCCGTGGGTAGTTACGAGAGCGCTTCCAAGGACAATCATTCATCCATATTTACCAGCTTGCTGAAACTACGTTAAAAAAAGAGAGGCCATTACAGAGGATTGTGAAGTAAGGCATCTAAAAGAGACTGCAGATTTTGTACTGTTAACCCGGTTAAGCTGGGAGAGAACTGTATGCCAAGGCATTTTAATCTACCTGGAAGGAATCACTGACCCGGAGAATTACAGCACTTGAAAAAGAGGACAGCAGAAGGTGCTGCTTCTTCGGTGACCTATCCATCAAGAGCAGTTATACCTCTGTAGCACATAAGATCTTAACCAGGCACGATATACCACAACCCATAAACTGCAGACTGCGGGAAGGGTAACCAAAAGGAGATCCACGCTGCCTTTACGTTTCCCCTGAGCATCCACAACTGCGCGCCAGCTACTGGGACAGAGGACCTGTGGTCTGAAGCTGTGATTCATTACGTGTATTGCTCAGGCCTTAGTGAACGCCCAAACCAGGTGAAAACGTTCTTACCCTCTGCTGTGGTCACCACTCCTTATCAAAGGTTACTTGCCCGACGTAACGTGACTCACGAGCATCGCCAACGCTGCCGTCGGTTCAAGCCATGTGTGGTTCGTGATCCCAACAGGCCAGGCTGCGTCAGGGAGCGCCTGGACAGGTAGCCAGGTCCTGTACGAAGGGGAAATTTCCCTTCACTAAGACAATGCAGATCGCCCAGGTTCAGTAGGGGGGTGCTTTTTTTAGCCAAGTTCCAGCCTGATGCATTAAGGCTGCCGGCTGCGGAGGGAGCAGCTCCCTGCCTGGCGCTGCAGCTCGGCGCCGCCCCGCTCTCACAGCCGCAGCCGACGTCTCGAACACAGAAAGTAGCGGAAGAAAGTCAAAGGCGAAGGACATCCTTGCCTTGGGCAGCTTCTGGTGGGGTGGCATTCAAATAAAGCATATGGAAAATTGTAGAACAGTTGGACAGAGGTTATAAACTGATGCCTGAAATTAAATTTCTCCACTACTACAACATGATAGTCCCAAAGAACCCTATTGACCGCCTTCTCTGAACCTAATGGTAGGAGCAGCAGTTTGTATTCTCTTGGTTAACGTGATCAATGTGTTTAATGCTTGTTAGACTTTATAAATGGTAGCTGCTCTTGGAGTACAGCCAGACTGGTCAGCGTGGGTGAGTGCTGGAAGGGCTAGGGACAGACAGCTTGCTAAGACCTTCACTGGTATTTTACCGACCAGTTCACTGAAAGATATTTCTCAGCCAGGCCTTTGGATGAAAGAGTTGAAACTGCTGAAATAAAAGAGAAAAAATACACAGAAGCTGCACCCAATTCTGGACTGTCCCTGAAAAGTTTCTAGATCTTCTGGTTTTCTCCGTTTCCTGCTTATTTTTCCACATTAGTGGAAGCATTAGAGATGGGTTTTAGGTGTCCTCTCTAGGCGACCTGCTCTGTTCAAATGGCCTTCTGAATCCCTTCCATGGCACTGTAGGTCTAGAAAGCATATGCAATTGGCATTCCTCGGTTATGTACTGCTCACAGAAACTGTCCTGAGACCACACTGCTTTGTACACAGAAGAATTTCTGTTGGCCCCAACAGCCTCTCCTGAAGCTGACTATCTCAGCCTCCTAGGGCCTGACTGAAGCTGGGTCCCAGGCAGACCGTGCTGGGCTTTGGTTTACGTCATTAAAATTTGCACAGGCACCTTCCATTTAGTTTAGAGCCACCTTCCCATCCTGAAGTTTTTAACTTCGTCGTTTTTCTCCCCCATGCTCGTACTATGGCTATCACCACCGCTCGCTCACTCTTCAGCCTCTCTTTACCTCGGAACCGGCCCCAGCGTTTCCACCTGAAACACCCCACGCCTACAGGAAAGATGCTTTCGCCCAGGGACGTGCCAGCCCATGCATTGGCTGAACCTGGGGATCTGTCTGGATCTTTGCCCAACGCTGCACGTCCCAGAAGCAGGGTGATGCTTTTTAAACATGTGCTCAACAACAAGTACAAAACAAAACATTCTCGCAGATATGGACTTCCACTTATCTGCCATCTGCAGAGTAAGTCAGGGAAATGAACTGTACTGGGGCTCTCTTCAGACAAAACAGGTGGTGCAGAAAATAAACATTTGATTTTGCTGCATACACAAAGCATTCAGGCTGACTGGAGACACCTTGGCCTCGCAGCTTTTCTTGCTACTCATGCTGCCAGCACACGAGACCCTTACCCAGGGGAAGGCATCTATCACAGAGCTCTAACAACCAACCTCCTCCGTTAAACCCGACAGGATGTCAAACGGCACAGCAAAACGCAGCATCTCAAGAATCGAAGCCATGACATCTCACGATGTGCCACGTGTCCCCTCCAAAACAACGCCATCGTCCTTCCCTGCTTGGTTTCAGAAACGCAGCAGGAGGTTTCTGCAACGTGGTAGTGTCAAAATCAACGTGGGTTGTTTGTTTGCTGCAGGAAGGCCACAAATAATGAACAAGGTCAGGATTCTTCTGAGACAGTCCATTTCCCTTGTAGAAGGCTGCAGTTATAGAGGAAGGTTTTGGTACTTGTGTCTCTTTTTGATCCAATCTTCGTTCTTTGGCTGTTTTTCATATGGCCATGATGTGAAATATTAAGGACAGAAATACTTAATACATTTCTTCGCAGTAATTAACAAGGAAAAGAAAATGCTACACAAGCAGTTGAAACAAGCGATTCTTTAAAACTAAGAAAAAAGTCCCTGGCCACAGCAGTGAGAATAAAGCTAATCTTAAAGAAATATTCTAAAACTTCTAGACTCCTAAAAACATAAAACAATTAGAGATGAGAGAATACCAGAAGTATAGATTAAAAAAAAAAAAAAAGTGTAAAAGCTTAAGCAAAGAGGATGAAGAAAGGTAAAACATCAAAAACTGAGTCAACCTCAAAGAAGACACCCAAGATGAAGAACAGAGATTTTAGAGCTTATGTAAGAGTTAGCAAATGTTCTTCTAAAGAACTGTTTTGTAACTTTAAGGAAGCTTTGCCCATTTTGCTAGAAGCCTTTTATGTGATACTACATTATTAAGGGCCAACAAGAGAATTACAGTAAAAGCTAATCTTCCTCTCACTTGAAAAGTTAATCTACCATAGTGTGTCCTTTAAAACTGTTACAACCTTAGGTCCTTTTATGAAAGCTCAGAAAGGCAAGGCTGAAAATAATACTCCACAGCCTCTGGTGCAGGGTGCAGAAAAGAATAAACAGGGCACGTTTAAAGCTACTAGCTCTAACCAACTTAAGAGAGACACCGTAAGACCTTAACTAACCCAGCTTCACAATTTTTCATTAAGAAAACACTAATAAAATGTTACAGAAACGAAGGCCACAAAATAAAAGCTAGTTCCATGCAATGAAAAATACTTGTGTTTACATTCAAATGCTCTCCCTCTGCATGACAAAGGTGACACCGTGCAGTTCAGCTGCTGCTGTTGCAATCCTTTGCTTTTCAGGTCGCTTTGTATGTGCTCAGTGATTTTGAAGCATACCTAGCACTGCTTTCACTGAAGTCACACCTGGCAGAACCCTATGTAACCAAAGGTGAGTTAAAAAAGAAAAAGAAAAAAAGTTATTTGACAAAACCAGAATGGCAACACTATTTCAGGATAGCCACACAAAATAAACACCAAAACACCGCGAGGACAGCCCTCCTGACTCTGAAACGACTCCAACAAGGATGGCACAAACATGGAGCAGGAGGCACTGCCCCTACGGGATGAGGTCTCGCTGGCAGAACCCACGCCGTGCAGCGAGGGGAAGAGCAGGACAAGACCAGCGGTGCTAGAAGGGCACCCCGCAGAGACTGTACACCTCTCTAGCAGGCCCCTGGACTACTTGGACTGGCAGGAGTGAGACTACCTGATAAGATGAGGAACTGGCTGCAACCATATCCCGTTTGTGCTCAGACTGGGAGAAGAGAGGTTTTATTTGTTTAGGGGTTTTCACCAACCCTTGAATACCTGCCGGAGCAACAGTCACCCCTGAAAATACATTGTTTGAAGACGCAGTAACAGCTGTGTTACACAGTCATACTTTAAAGTGAAAGCTGGTGTTTATTTATTTATTTTTTTAACTCAAAACGTAATCCCCACAAGTAACGGAGCTCTCTGAATTAAAAAGCTCCAGCGTTCCTCTCAGCCAGCAGCGTGTATCTGACCGGTGGCTGCGGCTGCAATGGCGCGCACGTGCGTGCACACACACAGGTCCGTCTGGCGGGGGGAAGAGCTCATAATTGGGTCCTACTGATTGAGCGTGTGAGCTTTTCCAACCTTGAGCAAGATCTCCACGGGAGATACCCACCACAGAGCCAGATCTGTGGACTCGTGCGCCACAAAAGTAGTGGTTCTGTGCTGCTTAACAGAACTCAGTGAGATTAAGATAAAATGCTTCCTCCCTACATGGCTCTTTTCGCAAATCAAGGATTTTGCATGTGACAATAGACAGTTAAGCCATTTATTTCTTCTTGCTATTTCTTTTGGTAAATGAAAAGAATGATTTTAATATTTAAAAACTACACTACCCGTGAAAGCCATGAGAATACTGCAGCGGACAGCAGCTTCTTAGAAGTTAATATATGCAGTTAGTGAACAAACTAGTAGCCGAATATGCTCCCCCTTTATAAAAGAACACCAAGAAATTGCCTTATTCCCACCTCCCAGTTACTCCCCAGCCCTGCAGGTAAGGCTCCTTTCCACAACAGGACCACGACGTGTCCCCTAGTAAGCAAGACGACGTGCCGTATTTCCAAAGAAAATTTGCATGGTCTCTGAAACAACAGAAAAGGCATTCCGACTCCTTGTAGCAGTGACAACACCCTGCAAACACTCGGATGTCCTAGCAGAAAGGCCAGAGGGGGCAGCTAGCCCGGACACTGCAACTGGGAGAGTCTGTCCCCCTCCAGGTGAGCAGGAAACCTCCCTCCTGCCACCTGCAACCGCAGCACCCTCTGAAAGGTCTCTGAAGCGGAGTCCGACAAATGGAGGTGGCTGACAGGCAACGGAACAAGGTCCCCAGCATTAACAAGCTTTAAGAGGGACCTGGGAAGCAGTGAATAAGGTTTGTAGAGCAGCCTTAACGTGCTGTGGCGTTACCGCTGCGTATGAAACAACGAGGTGAGCTCTGAAGGCAGGCTAACCAACAAAGCAACGCGCAGCAGCCACTGGCAGAACTCACAACTTCACAGAACAACTGGAAGGAAACTCCCAGCTGGCACTGTTTGCATTGCATAGATGAAAATGGATGAAGGCAAACATCCATATTCACAAAGCATACGTAGGGCATGGCCAACAACCGAATCTAAATCACTTTTCACCCTGATATGTAATCAACATCGCAAGTTACAAGTACATACATTTATATCAAGCCTTATAATTATTGCGACCTTCCTCATCCGAGGTTGCTATGTTGTCTAGTTTAAAACCCCAAAACAGTATTTCTAATTTGTTAAAATCTACTTGATTTCAGGAAACAGAAGTGGTGTACGTTTTAGAGGAAACCTTGATAAAACAATGCAATAATTGATGGATTTGTTTTTCGATTATCACGAAAAAGTTAATTCCTCAGTCCCGCTGTTTGGGAATGCCATGCTCATCCCTGTGAATCTTAAGAGTGCAACGTCCCCTTTTCCAGTAAGGACACGGATTTGTGACAAGTTGCATGGCAACATCAAAAGACTGAAACATAAACTCAAATAAATGACATAAAAAAAGACAATTCTCTTACTTTTATGACGCTCTACATCAAGTTTATCACCTTAATTTGCACTTATTTTGTGTGCGTTACTGAAAAAAACAAATACAGTCATCTTTCTCTTTCCTAATACCATGCTGTATTTCTCAAAAAAAGAAATCACATAAAGAACAAAGAGATAAGTGTTTATGGAACTGAAGAGTTACACGGAAATCATATCACCACGAGAGTTTAGCATCTTCTAAATTTGCCTGGATTTAACTCAGACGCTGTGATAACAGGACAATCTACCCACTCAGCTACCAAGAGAATGATACCAATGGAATTGCCTGGACAATCTGGACACAGATATATTTTAGAGGCTGTTTCACAGAGAGGCCACCCAGTACTAACGCCTCGTGAACTAATTTTGCTAAGAGATTTCAGTGCTCGAGTTTACAGAGGGCTGTGCCACATGAGAAAGTCTCCTGGGAAACTTGGCCTTAGGAAAGAGAATGTCAGTAGGCGAAGATTGCTAAAGCTGTGCGACTCAAGGCAACATGCTGCCAGCATGAACTGTTAGTGAAGCATACCTGGAACAAACCACATCAAAAAAAGCCCTAAAATGGCATGATGATGGTCATTAGATACCTTTAAGATGTTAACTCTCATATCAGAGAGGCAGGCTACCACAATCTTAACCTTCCTCAGGAGTTTTGGAATTACACGTGGCACCGGTGTTACGCGGTGCAAATAGGGCGGTCTGAAGATTTTTCAGAATGGTTCCCGAAAGTCAATATGGAAAAAAAGGAGGAAAGCAAGCAAGCGAACACAAAAACCCCACCAGCTCATTTCAGTCGTTAGAGGACAGTTATAGAAGTCACACAAAAAATTAGAAAAGCTGTAGGACGTACTTTATGAAAAAAAAAGTCTGACAGAATCAGTGGGGGATGTCTGGAACTAATGAGAAAATGTAGGCAAGCTGGAGAGGCAGATCAGGTCAGAAATGCCAGATATGATGGAAGAACTGTATGATGTGACAGTGGAGGCCCTGGAGACAACAGACAAAGACAGAAAAAGCAGAGAAAGATACAGCGCTCAGGAGATGGTGCCGAGAGAGAGAAAAGAGCAGGTTTTCTCGCAGAGAGAGGGAGGGGGGGGAATCTGAGGACCCAGGGAGAGCCGATATATAAGAACCCAAAACTGTTTTCCAAGCCTATTTACACCGATTTAATCATGCAGAGTTGACAGATCTCAAACTAGGCGCATAGTGGGGAGGAAGCACTGAAGATAAGAACAGGCAAGAAGATGGAGGGTAGATTGCTTAAGTTTTTGAAAGTGCTTTTGCTATAGCAGTTTTAAAGAAAGGTGGCCACCATATGCAGCAGAGATCTTGTGAAGGATGAAAGGAAGAAAGAGCGAAGCTACAGATCATGCTGATGCCAAACAGACAATGAACATGGAGAAAGCAGCCTCGGAAAAGCTAGAGAAAACACTAAATCCAAAAGAGAAGGATAAGAAAGGCCACCCAAGAACATGAGGAATCAAAGTACTAAAGAACAGCAGATTAGAGGGCTGAAAAGAAACTGTAGATCAGTGGTAAGAAGCAGAGAAATCTTATTTTATAAACCGTGCAGCCTGAAGGGCAAACAGGCAATACAGGGCTGGAAAAAAAAAAAAAGTTATAATATGGTACAAGAAAGACGTCAAAGTAGCATTTAGAATGTCCACGAAATGGCTCTGTCAAGGGCTGCAACAATAAATGATTAAAAAGTTATTTTAAAAAGGGGCTGTGGTCATCTAATATAATTAGACGGATGGACAACATCATCATCAGGACAAGGAAAGTAATACTTGCCTGATTCTCCACCTATTTGCTTTTTATTAATGGGGAAGCACCAAACATTCAGCTTGTCTTCTGGACTTCAAATGCTCAGTTTTCCTCATAGATAGTAGCATGCCAGCAGAAGTCTTAGAGCTACTAATTAAAACAGAACCAAAACCTGTATTAGAATAGGGGATACAAACTGTATTCCCCTTCGCTGCACTCTTCAGCACCAAAGAAACACTGCTGTGTAATCAGCATTTGGCCAAACCAAGCACACAATCAATACAAACACTAACAAGCAAGAAAGCCAACTGCAAACTCCCCACGTTCATCAGCGCTCACTGTGCAGGTCCCAGCTTTGGAAAGAAAAGAGGCTTAATCCGTGTAGGGTCAGAAAGTCCCAGGATTAAATGGGAGAAAGGAAATATTAGAGAAGTTAATGTGCAGCAACGCAGCTGAAATGGAAGCGTCTCTCATCGACCAAAATGAACGACAGCAAGTAAGCAGTTGGAACTCTTTTAAAAACAGGTGTAAAAACCAGGACCGCAGGGGAAAAAAAAGTTATGTGAATTATATCGTGAGTCACGTTAAATTGTTCTTAAACGTTTGAAGGAGAAAAGAGAAAATTAGGAAAATAAAACTGCGTACAACTGCTCTTATTGTGAAATGTCACTCCTTATATGTAACAAAACCATCGTGACTGTGCTACTGTAAGAAGGAAGAAACAAAAAAAAAAAATCACACACGAGGTAAAGGAAGGCAGTCAAAGTCTGCTTATCAGATGGCTTTTGAGCAACAAGTTTTTACGGAATTGAAGCAATTAAATACAAAGATACTTTTGGTAGAACTCGAAAGCATCAAAGTGGAGTGATTCCACCACCCTTGCTCCTGCTATCAGTTCTTCTGTCCTCGTGAGGAAGAAATCGTCAGTGTGAGCAAGGTCACTGCATCAGGCACCCCCTGAATCACGAAGCTTCCCCCCAGAAATCTGAAATAATGATTCAGAGGCAACTTACGCGTTAGTAACTGCAGTGAACACAAGATCGTACAGGGCAGAATTTCCAGACAAGAAGCTTTGGACAGCCACAGGGCAGTGCTCCCTGGGCAGGACGCAGGCACGCGGCCGTCGTGCCTCCGCAAGGCGTGGGGCAGGGCTGACCACGGAGGGGGCCGGCAGCTGCTTGGCCAGGCTTCTGACCAGCTCCTCGCCCAGCCTTCCCCCACTGAGCGGTCCTCCTCGACACAGATGAGAAGAGTTTTGGATGCGCTGGTCACACCTCTGTCACCTGTGATTTGGCACCACCTGCGTGGCACGAGCAGACTCAGTTAGAAAAAAAGTGCAAACACACTGGCCCACTGGGTTTGGAGGTAATTCCTCACATTTTCCTTTTTGTACACCATGGCACACAAACCAAAAGCAAGTTCAGCCTCACGTTTGTTTCCATAAACCTCTAGTGCAGACACCAACCGCTGCGTAGTGACGCGTGCTCCATGGGGATGAATCACACCATTCGCTCTCGTAATTCTGTTGCCTTAAGAGCAACAAAAGATTTCCTAGTATAATTAATCCTCTGTAATTGTACGCTGCCACCAAAGGGGTGGTCCTATTCCCATACTTTCTTCCCACAACCAGCAGTGGATTCCCAGCCCCTCCCTTGCAAGGGACATGGGCACCGTGCAATCACTACACGGATGGGTTCAGCCCTCCTGCACGACGCTGGCTTCATGTTTAATTTGGGGGAGGCCAGTTTTTCATCAAACCAGCTTGCTGAACCAATCCTCCTCGCTCCTGCAGCCACAACGGCGCCGGGTTTTATGCAAAGGGGCAGCCAAGGCAGACGAGCAGGCAGGGCGGAAGCAGAAACAAGCAGTTCATTTCCCAGTTTGCCGGATGCTTGCAGCCACTCCGAGTGCAGTGAAACAGCAAGTGGCACTGGAGTACAGGTGTAAAGAAGGCCCTTTAACAACATCGCTGTTTGCAGGCCACGATCTGCAAACTGAGTCACAGCTAAGTGCGGTGTTAACGCTCCGTACTTGCCGGCTGCCTCTGAAACATCTTTCCTGCCTCCCTTCCCTGCAGGACAAATTGCGTTTTCCAAACACTGGCTCTATTTTACAACGTATACTTAATAGCAGCGTTAAAAATAGCAATGACATGAAAACATCTGCAGAATGAATTCACAAGAGAGCACTTTTAGTTCATACTTGTCCACTTCTGTCCACGTTCTACTCCAAAACAATCACGCGATAGCTGCAAAGAAAACTAATCACTGCCTCCTGATTAATAAGACTTGCTTTTATTCCCTAGCTGTAAATGCAGTAAAGCACAAACACATTTACATCTGCAGAGAATTCGTATGCTATCTTAAGCTCGGTATGGATGAGTTAAACCACCAGTTCACACCGCTGCTGAGACATGAAATGAGGGAGCTCATCCCTCCCGTAGGACGGGTGACCAGAAGTCCTGCAGCCTGTCAATCTTTCAGCTGCGGTGAAGGACCAGTGACAAAGCACCAACTGCCAGCAACCAGCAATCAGCTCTGGTGCAAAGAGCAGGGTTAGCACGCGACAGACATCTGGGCACCACAATAAGAACCAGCTGTCCCACACAGAAGTGTATGTATGTGTGTACACATAGATACTTGTGCTAGAAATCCGAGTTACAGGCACGTACACATCTTCACTTGCTTTACTTTGCCATTCTCACGTAGGAACCTATGTGGGTTGACTGAAAATGCGTCTTCTTTTGAAAGGCTGTTTTGTGTCACTGCAAACATCTGCTGCATGCATTGCTCCATGCAGGACTAAGTCTCTAACAGGAACCTCAACTCATGGATAAGCCAAAACAGTGACAGAACAAACAGAACCGCCGGCCTCCCAGCCGCAGGGGCAGAGCAGTTTGCTGGTACCATCCCTGAGAAGCTCAGAGGCAGCCTAGGCACAGCCCTGGGGCACCACCACAAAATCTCACGTATGACTTACTTGTCACTCTGAACTTTCGAGGTGTCCATTGTCCAAGAATAATTAAGTATTTGCCATGATATAAATGCATGTAAAGAGTTGTTTTTCTTTTTTAAGTGACCATATATGTGGTTGTGCATTCCATCAGCATTAATGGAAGTCATGCAGCTTGAATCATGCTCACTGCCAAAAATACACCCGTTAATGTCCCCGCCACAAACACAGCATTTTGATTTAAAATATATTGGTTAAAATCCACTGAAACAGATTAGCCATTCAGAACCCAGCTCTGCTCATATCACATACGTTAGATCCATTTTTTTCCCTTTTTAACATATGCGGGCACATAACCAGGACCTGCTTTTAGTATCTAACCGCCAAACTTCACAAAAACTAGTTTGTGGCTAAATGCCCCACACTTTGATCCTCTGCCCCACCCTGGCTACGCAAACTTCTACAAACTCTACCTCAAAAGATCACCTCTTGGTCATATCCTCGGATCTCCTCACCATTTTCCTCAATCAGTCCTCATACCACAGCTCCTTTGTTTCTCACCAAAGCAGGCTCTTACTGTCATTCTGACAGACCACTCACTTTTTTCATCTTTCTTCTCCCAGAACACACCTACAATGTTCACTTTTTTTTTTTTAATTTTTGTTTTGTTTGTTTTTCCCCCTTCATCCATGCTCGTTATTAAGACTTAACTTGGCCCTTCCCAAGATAGCACAGCAGATTTATTTGATTGATTCCTGATCACACCTCTCCCTCTCTCTGACACTTCTTACATCACGGCATTACTTTCAGTTCACTAAGCAAAAAACCACCCTACTTACCCTCCGTCCATAGGACTGTCCTTTTTTGCTGTACTTCACTTACTGCTCCCCCTAATAATGCAGACTGCCTGCTCTGCTCACCTTCCTGATTTCTTTCAACTATTAAAATACTGTGACAAAAACAAAAATGCTGAGAACTATCCTGTATAAGCTATGGAAAGTAGCCTTGATGGCTACTTCCAGAGTAGGTTTCTGAAAGCATGAAATTTGGTTTTTAGCCCCTGGCAGTAACAGAGAAAGTGGGAGATAAGCTGACCAGGTGTAGAAGCAGCAGTTTGAGGTTACCTCTACTCATGTTCTGAGGACAGTGAGGGACATAGTGTTGAGAACATGATACGTCTGTGGGTGTCACTTAAAACACCTGCAGTTAATACTAGCTAAGGACTGCAGTTAAGACAGGTCTTAAGCCCTAGGAAGTGAGTTTTTGCTATGATATTTAGACAAATGATCTGGAGACTGTTAGTGATTAGCACAACTTGCCTGGGATGGCTGGCAAGGTCACTGCTATCAGTCTGCCCATGCAGAAAAACGTCCGGGCTCCTCATCTCCCTCTCTGGACACATTCAAAACCTCGCCCTGAGGCGAGGGCCCAGCCGCCACCGCCTCCTTCGCGCCCCTCATGGCCGTGGGCGGGAAAGTGGCGCCCGCACGGGGCCGGGGCCGGGGCCGCGGCCATGGCGACGCCCGGCGCCCCGCGGGACGTGAGGCGATGGAGCCCCGCCGGCCGCCCCCCGGCCCCCACTCACCTCCTCCCGCCGCCTGCCGGTGCCGGGCGTGCCCTCCCGAGCCCGGTGGGCCCAGGGTGGGAGCCGTGTGCCGCCCTCAGCCGCGGCTGTGCCCCGGCAGCGGCTGGGCTGCCCGAGGAGAAGGAAGGCGCCTCAGGAGGAGCCCGCGGTGCTCCCCGGTACCGAGGGCCGGCAGGTGCGCGGCTGCCTCGGCGGGAGCAGGTGCAGATCAAGTTCTCCCAGCCGCACAGGAAATGTTAATTTAATATAAGCTTTAATTACCTTACACATTTACCCCTCGAGCTTGTGACCGTCGTGTGCAGTAACCAGTCCATGCGTTACCCGTGAGCCTTCCACACCCTTGCCCCCAACTAATTTTTTTCCAGCGTTATGGGCTAGAAACTCCTGCTTTGTTTGGCGTAGTCCTCTGCTGTCACCACAGGAGATGATACTAAACTGATCATTAGTAACTCCTCACACAACCAGTGCTTCTCACCTCATTCACTAAGCATTAATGAACATGCTTGGGGACGCTGGAGAAACACAGGACTCCAAAGGCTACACCTTCACTGCTTCCCGATACTCTAGGCCTCAAGAAAGAGAGCAGAGCAAACCTTAGCGTTCTCCATTTTGCAGGCTACCACAACCCTTACCACCCTTCCATTTCATTGGAAGACTCCTTCAGTTCTTACAAACATCTGTAGTTCTGTTCTCCATCAGGTCCACCAGCACCACACCTCCAGTGGAATCACCATCACTCCTGCCTCCACTTGTTTTCTCCCTCCTGTTAATCTGAAGACAGATGAGAAAGAGAGCTAATACTGATACTTGGAGCATCGTTTTAAAGGTGTCTCTCCAGTCTTTGATTTCCACTCACTTACTGTAGGAAGAGGCAGCTTGGTTGGACCTTACTGGTCAGATCTCAGATCACTTTCTAATGATCCATCAGCCAAATCCAATTAACTTGGCAATTTTATTTGCCTCGAGATGTTGATCAGTCAGCAGGCCAACTAGACCAGCAGTATTCCTCCCAGCGTGCTACAGGAATGCAAACATAAGAAAAACTTAAGTCATTTTGTAGAAACCTTGCTAGGTAAGCTGGGGAACTGTGCGTATGTGGCAATAATGATCCAGCCCCAACGCTTGGCTTTGTTCCCTGCGTAGAACAAATTTTCCATCTCTGATAAAAGACCAAAATATATTGACATGAAGAATTTGCCTTGATTTTGACCCTTGTTGGATAAAGTCATCGAGACCTTGGGCTTAGGTGCCAACAGCGTGTATGCTGGCCCTCTGAACTGAGTGAGCTCTGTAAAAAACAAAACCAACCAACCAAACAAAAAAACAAAAACAGTTTTTTTCCCTGTTCTCCTTCTATCCCATTAGCTAGTCCTTTAATTAGTTTGCCTTCATCCCTCAGGGTCTCACATTTCTTTTCTCTACATAATATGCCACACGTTGTATTACTCTTAGCTCAGTCTTAGAGCACTGTAGAACACATTTTTCTTTCTGGGCTTGTCCAACATGAGCTCATATTCAGATCTCTTTTTCTTCCCTTGACCACTGAAAATAAAATATCACAAATAACCTAATATATTTGGATCCATCCAAATCCTTAAAAGCTGTGGTAAATCCTGACATCATGGAGATGGGTGAGAATTAGACCTTGAGTACCCACAGAAATCAAATGTATGATTACATCCTTTGCAGTGCAGGGCTCCAAATTAGCCTGTCAGGTTTGCATGTACTACTTCTGCTGACTTCAGTGGGAATTGCACATATGAAACTAACAGAATAATCAGGCCCTGAAAATTTAAGCTTGTGTCCCCAAGCATAGCTACTGCATTTTTAACTGATTCAGTGTGAGATGCATCTGTGACCCTGGAGCAACTGCAACAGCTGGGAGTATGTGCTGGCACCCAGAAAGCTAGTGCTTGCTTTCCACATGGGATATACGGCAATCTCCAACCTGCCCTGCTTGTATTTAAAACACAAACTTAGATATAATATAAAGGAAGTGTTTCTGTTACCATGACATCGAGCAAGAAAATAAACATTACTCTCCCTAGAAAATGAAATACAAGGTAACAGCGTTTTAGCAAGTCTAATGGCAGAAGTCGGAGCCATCATAACACATTATAGGAGACAAATGAAAAGGTTGGTTTTGATAGCTTGAAACAAAAGAGGAAAATATTGAAATATTTTGCATACAGAAAAAGAGAAACACTCTAGATACTCTATGTTCTAGCCAGGTGTTAGAAAAGCACTCTTTTTATTTTCATTTTCATCTTTTGTTTTTGAAAGCCTGATTTTTTTATTTTTTATTTTTTGCCTGAATTCCCCGACTAAGAGATAGGACTAGATATAAAACTCACTAGGTACTTCCTACAAATCTCTCAAACAGAAATTAGATTATTTTTCAAAACAAAACTAAAAACAGCATAGGAACAAATAATTAAAATTAAAACATGGGGAGCATTAACTGTTATCAGTAAGATGCATGCTGCTGCACTATTCTTGAAATAAGTAAGTGTTTAAGTATTTTATACGTGACATCATAGGTTCAGTATCCCAAATCCTCAAATTCAGTCTGATTAGCCACCCAGGAGAGCAAGAAATTATGTAGATAATCTAATCAGATATAAAAATGAGGAGTACATATGCAGTTAGTATTACATAAGCATATAGAAGTTGGTGTAAATAAAATACATCCAGTTATCAAAAGAAAAAGAATAACTAATAACAGTCTCTATTCCTTTACTTGAAGAACTCTTTGTAACAGCTGGTAGATAACTTCTAATGATAACTCAGCAGAAATCACTTCATTCAACAGATACAGGAGTTACACTGAGTTCTGAGCTCAAAAATGGTGCTACATTTATTTGCATTCCTCTTCAGGACAGCAATGCAGTCCTTATTCAGTCTGTGTGACTTAACTCTAAGGCTATGACCTTGCACTGTTACATTATTCAAATAAATCATGCACACAAATCCCATTTTATACTATTTTAATTTTGCTCTGTAGTAAGATGTCTTTCTAAAAAAATATGAAAAGGTTTCTTTCTTTCAGCATTGAGCTGATATGCTCAATACTGCAGATGTAGAAATCATATCCCTGTCTATTATGGTATACTCAGCATAGATCTGGGGGTTTCTCTGCCCTCGTTTTACAATTTACAGGCAAACCTGCCTGGTACAGACAGAAGAAGTCAGACTCGTTATTTTCAGCAAGTCCATTGCCTGCTCAGTTCTACGAAGTAAAACTATGACCACCCAACTCGATGGTAATTATTTATTTTGTGAAGTTGTTCATTTTAGAGCTGAATTAGTGAAATGCAACTGAACTGAGCCAAAGGCTCGGACTGGGCTGCCATTTTGACATTCTCATCAGGGAAATGATGCTGTAAACACCCATACTTGATTCACATGCATGGTCTCTTGGTTGCCTACAGTAATGCCCATCTGTTCGGATGGCATCATGCCCACTCAACTTGCTCAAGGGAATACATGCTGGGCAGTGATTGGCTTAGGTAAGTATTTTTCAAACTGGGTCGGTGTCGACCTCCTTTTGGGAAGGCCCAAGAGGAAAAGGAAACAAAAAGAATTTTCATTTTTTATTTTAATGGATTGTTTTCATTTAACATTCAGCAAAAACACCATCATCTATAAAACATTCCGTAGATGGTTTTGCTGATTCCTTGTTACCTGTGACCCCAGCAAGGAAAAACAAATTAAACAGTATTCTCTCTCTTTTTTTTTTTTTTTTTTTTCTTTTTAAACGAGTTCAACCTGTTATAAAGTCACAGTCCATGTAACATTAAGACCATCTTATCTACAGAAAAGAACCCTGTCTCAGCAGGCATTGTCACATTCTGACAATTGAACTAATTTCTTTTTGTTGAGCATTGGTCAACACTCACATATCTGAATTTGTAGATATTCTTCAGAAGCCATAGCCTGAATTCTGTGGGGAGAGTGGTGAGCAATACTGTGCCTCAAATTATTAGTAAGATCAAATTAATGTTATTGTACAAAAATATAATTGCAAAATATAAAATAAACACGCACATAGATACAGATGCTGGAGGTGCAGTATCATGAAAGGACTATTCCTAAAGTGGAATAATTTCCAAATATAGCCTTTACTTCTCCAAAGCCAAAGAACTTGGTTTTAGTGAAGTACATTGTACAGTGGAGCCATTGTCTGTCACATTGCTTTATCAGACAAAAAAGGAGGGGAGCATGTCACCCTTTCTCCCTGCAAATAAACTGTTGTGTTTTTTTCTTTTTCTTTTAATAGAAAGCTACCATTAGGAAAAAAAAAAAAAAAAAAAAAAACAAAATAATAATTAAAGATGAAAATAATCCATCTCCTTTTCATTTGGGAGACAAAAGCCTTTCAGTGCTGCGTCCATGCACTCTGACTACTGTTTTGACACTGTGTCAAGATGCTCCCACTCTGCTCCAGGTCTCAGATCACAGTTGGAGTGTCTTGATACAGTGTTGAATCAGTAGTGTCAGCAAGTCTCAGAGCAGAGTCAAAGAGCCTCAATGTAGCCTCAGAGCAGGTAGTCAGAGAGACCTTTTCCCTAAACTGAAGCCGGGTTGGGGGTACTCTTTATTATTATTATTATTATTATTATTATTATTATTATTATTATTATTATTATTAATTGTTTGCTTGCACGTTTCGACTGGGTCGAAATTGTTTGCACATTTCAACCCAGCTGCACCAGACTAGTGCTTATAATTACTATCCCTACTTACACTGAGGTATCAGGGCTGGCTCTTTCCCAGCCCTGAGGGGCTGTTAAAAAGCAGCATGGAATAATGTTAATATTTTCTTGAAAGAGCAAAAGCAAGCCTAAGCACAGGGACTGAGGAGCTCTACTTTCTCAGCACAGGCAGCACGGCAGCTAAGCTTTGTTAACAAGGCCCGACCCTGCTTTGGCAGCGCCCCGTTCAGCTGTACTACGGCAGGGATGACCACGGGAAGCCTGTGCCCTGGGACCCTGCTTACCTGCTGAGGCGCGATCCTCTGCTGCTGCAGACCCCGCTACCCGCACCGGTGGACAGTGCCAGTGGAAGCGTGGCGTGCTCTGCCGTGCCACAGCTGCGGCTCAGAGCCCTGGTGGTCCCGATGCCAACAGGAGCCCTCTCAGCAGTGTCACTGGGGTCACAGTTTGTCTCGCTCGGAGCAGAGCAGGTTGACACACCTGCTCTCTTCAGCAAGACGATGCCGCACGCAGTTGGCACAGTGCAACTCGTGTGGCCGAGAGGCGCCTCAGCGAGGTGGTTAGTGAGGGCCTCACAGTCCGCACGAGGTCCTGAGCAGTGCTTGGGGTGAGGACATGGCAGGGGAACTGCCCTGAGGCACAGGAGGGGAAAGCTTGATGCGGGGAAGGACGTCGGTTTGGTGAAGAGGTCAAGGGGGGGCCTGTGGAGGTTAGTGATATACAGGGAAGTGGATAGGGTTTGAAAGCTTTGGTTAAGGACTGTGAAAACAAAACAAACAACAACAACAACAAAAAACAGCACATAGGTTTAATGCCTGAAACTTTGTCCCTTTTTACCTGTTCTATTTTTATTTCACTTAGAGAAGTAATGTACATTCTTTGTTATAAACCCAGCCTCATATCTTTATAGGATCACTAAAGCTACAGCATGACTTGAAAAGCTAAATGCCACTCTAAGGCACACCTCAGATGGTACCAAATGAAGGGATGTTGTAAGTGTGGGCACAGACGAAATTAAACATAAGCATAGGAAGCAAAGGAGATGGGCAAGAGGAAAGCCTGTACAAAATAAGGAGCAGGAGATGGTGCTAGCTTTTAACACAATTTTGTAGAGTAATACTTGTTAAAATAAAATCAAAATGTCTTAAGGACTGAATGTGAAAATTGTTCCTCAGCTTCCTCCTAGGAAAGGTAGTGAAGCTGCACAGAGCCCATGACTTCAAGCAGTGCTGCCCGAATACCCTCCTGTGCACGGGCAGCCGCAGCAGTAGGACAGGACTGCACGCCAAGCACAGAACCAGCCGGCGGTTTGGGGACGTGAAGGATGTCAGTACCTAAGAAGCCATCTGTGGAGTGAGAAACGATCAGGGTTTAGAAAGAAAATAACTAGTCTTAAGAGGCAAGATTAGAAAACCTAAATAGGTCAAAGTCAATTTTGCTGTAGCTTTGCATCTGAATATGTAATCCAGTCAATTTTGTATGCTAACACCAGGGGGGCACAGAGATCAATGTATATAATTTAGGTTAAATGACCACTGCAGAGTGGGATGCATGCCTTCTTTTCACAGTAGAGCCAAATTTATCCCTGATGTAAACGCAATGATTTCACTGGACTTTTAGCAGGGATGCATTTGCTCATTTCTGTGGTCAAAAACCTCCTCAGTAACTTCTCGCTTACGCAGATGCAACCCACCCACATGCAAAGGTGTTTCTAATTCCTCATTAATTGCTTATTCCTTCTAATTATTGTGCTGTTATTTATTAAATGGCATATTATTAAGGCACAGTTAAAAATATTTCCACATGAAAGCAAAAAGTGCTTAAGACTGCAGGTACTGGATCATTTCGAAGCCTGTGCGTCAGGCCCTGGCTTTGGAAGCTGTGTGACAAGATGGCGGCAGAGGCCACAGGTCGGTGGGAACAGCAGATGGAGTCCTGGGCGCGGGCACTTACCTCCCCACAGAAAGCTGAGGCACAGCGTCTGCCGAGTGATTTGAGATCCCTGGAGCTAGATGTTATGTAAGGTGGAAAGTATTTCTCACAGGCTTTTGTGGCGACTTTCTTGCAGGTACTTGCACAGCAAGGAGAAGATGGGGCTCTCCTTCGCATGGGCTGCAGAGGAGCTCTGTGACCTGTCACGGCCTTCACGTACCACAACAAGCAGGTCTGCCCCAGTGCTCTCCCAGCTGTCTCTGGAGGTAAGACAGAAATTAAAGGTCGTATCATCTAGACACAAATTAAAATCTTTACTGGTAGAAACCTGGTGGAAAATCTCAGAATAGAATGAATTATGTATTTGAACACTTAAGATTTCCTTGCCTTTATTGCAGCATGGGGTCTGAACTCTGCTTTCTTCCCTGCACTTTATTACATGGTTAGAAGTCCCGCAGTAGGAAACTTGCAGTTTGAATTTTGAAGCACCTATAGTTTCATACTTTTTATTTTAATATTTGTCACCAACGGTGCCGACAGATAAAAAGTGCTGGCTCCCCACAGCATGATATGCGGGATTTTCAATAGAGCTACACAATTGCTTTTGCTAAGTGCTTGCGGGGCTCACAGTGCCAAATCCCGCAAATTGCTGCATTCAGGCCACTTTGCAGTGCTGTATGTACCGAGGCAAGTGATATTTAAAAAGTTAGTTGCTTGCAGGAGGGACATATACCTAAACGGCTGATTTATTCTTAAAGTCCTAATAATTGTTTGAAGACATAGGTGCAAATGAATTCAATAATGGTAGCACTGAAGAAATGGTCAAAACTTCTTGTGTCACTTACAAATTATGCTGTGTATTGCATTTAGTTTTAGAAAGAAAATCTGTTCACATAGCTCCAAAGTTTTCTGGCCAAGGAAGTCCTAGAGCAATGTTACCAATCATACTATTTATGTATTACTACTTTCTCTTCTTCTTAGTCTTTTGTTTGTTTCTAACCTTAATTTATAGTAATATCATTGTTGCTATCCCAGCCTCACAGCAGTGTTATGGTGTAAATTATTTCTTATGCATGGTAATGCTAAATGTGTATTAGTGTAACCTGAAGTATCAGGGGAGATTTTTGTATCTCCTGCCTTATTCACAGGTCAATTAAGAAACTGATTAAGCCCAAAAAGTCTATGATGATAATTGTTGGAAATAGACTGGGATGATAATTGGTTTAATGACTGCTAAAGGAGTCATTGGGATGCGTCTCTCTCAAGGAGCCTGAATGGCACTTTAAGAGCTAGATTCATCCTGGGTGTTGGTTGTTGACTTTAATGGTGTTACTCCAAAATCTGATTTGGATCAACTTACAAAATATTGCAGATAAGACAAATAATTTTAAAAGAATGTTTCTGCTGAGCTTTGGTGTCTCTCTTGAACTACCCTATTCAATGTCAACTCCTCTGGTACAAATTCTGCCTTTACAGCTTGAAGTGGCTCTATAAGGTGGGAATTCACTGAGGGTTTTATATTTTTATACATTTTTTTTCTAGCATAGCAGGAAACAAATTCTATATAATAACTAGAAAATGTAGGCCGAGACCATCCTCTGCACAGGAAATTTCACTCAGAGGGTTGGACACCCAGCGAGGTCCTATTCACAGACTTCTCTTTGTATTTTTCTGCCTGGAACCAAAGAAGGGGATTCATGCCAAAACCCTGCAGGATATGGAAATCTATCGGCTGTTCTGTGCTTCTACATGTCTTTCAAAGTGGCTTCTGATTCGGGGAGCCCTAAATTAAGAACCATGGGCTTGGGGTTTTCAGATTTTTATTTTTTTTTAATAAGGACTCAAAACCTGCAGCTTCAATTCAAATAGGAGTCAGAAGCATTCTGTACCTTTGAAAAACCCCTGACATTTCATTCCTCACGCTGAGGACCCAGAACAGCAAAAATTTAGACCAAAATGATTTCTCCAGGCTAGTCAGTATTAGAGAATAGCGTATAAGTTGGAAAACCTTTGCTGCTGGTTCTCAGTCATGCCTAGGCTTGGAAAGGCTATAAGGTTATAAATCTTTCAGTGAAAAACAATTCCTGCTTCATGCCATCAACATTGCCTGAAGACATCTGCGTAGGGCATCTCTAGAGGAGGCTCCCATTACTAGACCTATGCAGAAGTATAATGAGAAACTTGCATCCGGTTTGAAAGACATTAATGAGTCTCTCTTGGATACAAAGTATTTGTTCAACACCCTTATGGGCAAAGTAACACACAGCTGAGTGGGAAGCTCTGGCGGAATAAGATGCACCAATAGGTCTCAGAAAAGGATCAACACAGCTCTGCAAAGAAAGTATTGTTTTTTCAGGTCCATTTTGCAGTTCTGGTACTTACACGTGTCTGGGTTGCTTTGAATATGTAGTTTCCAGCACCTACTTCTGTTTGTTCCAGTGGGGTTTCATTTGCTGTGGGGGTGTATTCTGGATTCCTCACTGGTTTCTTCTCTCATTTTGTTTTTCTATTCTCAATAACACTTCCAAAACAACAGTGACAAAAAATTCAGCATCTTAAATGAGCTGTAGACATTTTTACTGAGTTTTCCTCTCCCCTCCCCCAAGATTTCTTGCACACAAAAATATTTCAGGGTTCCTTTTTATCTTTTTTTCCCCTAAGCTTGGTGCATCATTGAGCTAATGATGCACAGTCAAGCTACCCAGTATCGTTAGATTACCTAAGGCTCTGATCCTGGTGTGCCTTACATATGTGAACATTTAACTCCTTGAAGACAAGGCAAACAGTTGTATACATATTTGCAATGCAGCACATCAGTCCCCAGAAAGCAAAGAAGGTCGGTGTGTTCTTTCATGTAATGTACCAATAACTGGAATTACTCTGCAAAAAGAAGAATGGAGTCTGGGTTTCATTTGCATTTTGTGCTCTGTCACAGTGCTAAGCTCTTCAGTAAGAGAAGGAGAGTTAACATTCCCATTCCCAATCACTACAACTGGCTTCGTCTTTTATTGTGCCCTTCCATCCAATAACTGCTTTGTAGCCTGCTCAGTCTTAGCAAACACCAAACTCTTCTGCCCTGCCCAGTGTTGGACTGTCCTTCTCAAGCCACACCAAAAACCACAGATTCGTCTGTGTGAGAGACTTATGGCACACAGTTGCCATACAAACCTTGGAAAAAGCTAAATCCGGTCACCTATGCAGATGCCACTGTGGCAGGTATGGAGAAGGCTTGAGGGAGGGAAATGTAGAAAAGGCAAAAAGCTCTGGAATTAAAAAAAATAAATAAAATAAAATTCAGCATGCCAGGGAATGGATGAGAAATACAGATGGCAAAAGGCTATCATGAAAACTCCAGATTTACCTAGTAACAAGAACAGCCTGTGCAAACCCAAAACAGCCAGGACATGGCTTTTGCTCAGCAGAGAGCCTCCGTGGCACTGCTTTGCACAGGTGCTAAAACCAGAGCGAAGGGCAGGGTATTTTGTTTGAACACAACTGCTCTCGGCATTGTCACAGACATTAGCAGGCTGGTGAGGGAGAGGGAAAGTTAAGCTCACGCACTGCATCCACTGGTCTTGTTGCATGAACATTGAGGGGTTGCCTTCCTTCTCCTTTCAGTCCATTCACTTCTTTTTCCACCGTTTGTACACAGGATCTCTTCATGCTTTCAGTTTTTACTCCGCTTTCCAACCTTCCAGGTTTGAGTATTTTAGCATTAAGGATATATATTGTAATAAAATGCATTGCAGATTAATAGGGATTATGCAACCCTTGATCAAGTCTTAAGCCACAAGAGCCCTAATGAAGAAAAATTTCTGGGTCCTACTTTGGCAGAAACTCTGCCATTCCACATTAGCAACCCAAACTGCTTCTGCTCCATGAGGCTAACGGAAGCTCCTGACCACTTCTTTAGCACCATTACAAAAGCATTAACTATCTGCACGTTTCCATAACCCTCCCTCTATGGCAGGCTTGCACGGAGCTGTTTTGTGAGTAAAACAGAAAGCGTACAGTAGAAGCTACAGCTTTTGCAAATGGCCTGTATATTTTATTGCTTTCTTGCATAGGAGCCAATTTCTTGAGGAGCACTGCCTCTAAATCACAACTGGAAGAAGACAAAGATGCACTTATTTATTGCATTGATTTCAACTGGGGAAAAAAAAACCTGTTCTTTCTCCCTCCCCTTTAAATTAAAGGCTGGGTAAATAAGAGTCCAGCATCTTAGGGACATAGCTTTTGCACTCGCAGTTACGAGGGATTGCTTGCTTGCTCGTTTATTGCAAGGGAAGGATCATACTGAGAGCCCTGGCACCTCTTCTAGTCACAGAAAACTAAAAAAGACATATATATATATACACATATATATACACAAGTTCAAAGTAGGATTTAAGTTGGTACTTTATGTATAAACAAAGCAAAAAAAAAAAAAAAAAAAAAGCAAAAACACCTGAACCAACAAAAAAAAACACCACAACAGCACCGATGTGAGTAAAAGAGGGAAAGTACATTTATGACAGTTCTTTATCTGGGAGCCTTGATGCCCTTAAGGCCCTCCAAGCAAGTCACAAGGCTGGGCATTTTTTTTTACAGGGCAGCTTGTGAAATGCATACTAACGTGGCAAAAACCACCAACAAAACCAAATCTGGTAGGGGTGCAGCTGGGGTGAGCAACGGCCTCGCTCCCGGCCTGTGAGCCAGCTCAGCTCGCTGATCCAGCAGAAAAGTAGCCCACTCAAAAAAAAAATATAAAAAAAAATAAAAAATAAAAGAGTTTTACTCAACAATACAAAAATCCCCGCCCAGCCTCAGCAGCTCCTCAGCACGGTGCAGCCATTTCTGCTGGTGCCCACAGCCGAGCACTGCCCCGAGCAGCCCGGGGGCTTCTCCTCCGCCGAGGCCGCGGGCCAGGTCAGCGGTGCTGCGTGGCCGAGCAGCCACCTGCCGTGGGGCCGCAGATGGCCAGGGACGGCAGAAGGAGGGGACAGCAGCAGAGAGCAGCGGGGCGTTGTGCCGCAGACCCGGGGAGGCAGCGAGCAGGCAGGACGGACAAAGCTGCTGGAGCCCTGCCGGGCTGCGGATGTGGCCGCCCCTAGCACCGGGCCCCTTCCCTACCTGAACGTGAGGCCCCCGGCACCCGCAGAAGGCAGGGGAAATGTCTTAGCAATCTTCCCCAGGAAAAGGCAATCTCACATAGTTAATTGCAGCTCATTATTAAGGCAATGAAGACCGTACTTTGTTAGCAGTCTTGTAGGTGATGCAGTAGTTGCCTTGTCTTCCTCCTGAAGCGCTGGATTTTTTCCTTTGGCTACTTCCCTTAGGCAGGCGGTCTCCCTCCTTCACCCTCGCACCTCCTCTGCTGAGCTTCAGATAAGTGCCAATAATTCACAGACAAAGAGGTATAGGAATAGCTGCGACTTCCATTTGCGAGAGGGGGATCTTAAAGTCATGAGACTGATAGCAGCTTCACGAAGACAGGTCAAACAAAAACAATTTCAGAAGATGCAAAAATGGGGAGAAAAGAGACAATGGAGGAAAAAGCAGTGCTGCCATCAGCTCCAAGGGCTTTCTGACCCCAGGCCTGGATCCTCCCGGAGCAGCCCCCAGGCTTTGTTAGGGCCAGCACCACTCACACGACTTGTCCTGTATCTGGGTGAACCAACTGCAACAGCAAAACTTCCAGAAAAAGAGGGAGTTGCACCCACAGAGCACTCTGGATTTGCGTAGAGGTGGCTCCCCAGGACAAACATCCCTTGCACTTGCTGGGCAAGGAAGGAGGAGAATTGAGGGAAAAGGTCTGATTTGATCTGAAGTGTAAGACTGTACCTTTTGCAGGTGATTCTGGGTACTGGAGCTGCTTCCCTGTGCATGGGGAATGCCTGCAGCCTTTGCTGTGTAGCAAGGCAGGAGTGCCAGCTGAAGCCCAGCAGCTGCAGCTCTCTCCATGTAGGTTTCTGGGATCACGTGTTGATTTCACACATTTTCTTCCATGACAGCACTTATGTTTTAATCCTGGGCTAACTACAGTCAGAATACTGCAGGAACACGGTACTCCTAAGAGCACTGCCCCTCTGTCGAACACAGGTCAGTCGTTTGCAGTTGTGGAGAGGGGAGCTTGTGTAAGCCCCACTGCTTTAGGATGTGGGCCAGAACATGGAAACTGCTTGTGCAGAGCAGGAAAAGAGCTTTCACTGCCTGTGCCAGAGAGAGGGACTTACACGTGGTAACAGCACACCAACAACACACACCAAAAGTCGGTCTGCTCTAAAACGGTGGTAGGAGAAAGTGAGGACACTTGGGGCACTGGGATGCACGATTCACAACAGAAATGGCTCCTAGGGGGCAGATTTTCCATTAACTCCTGTGGTGGGTAGGAAGGCTGCTGGAGGGACAGCCTCTTGCTCCCCCTCACACCTCTGCTTTTCCCACCAGCTCCCTCATCTGCCGCCCCGGGCCTGGGGACGTGGAAGACTCAGAGTGGGTCACTTTCTGCCCTGTCCTCATTTTCATGTTTCCTCTGAGCTGCTGCTCAGTGACTCAGAGATGTTCCAGCACAAAACAACCTGTCACTCACTCCCTCAGATGGTTCCCAACTTTTTTTTCCCCTTCTTCTGGAGGGAATGGACTGATAACTTGCTTTTTCCAAAACTCTAAGGCAGCTGACTGAAGGCTGCGACCCCTCAGTGAAGGTGATAAATTATGAACAGATCCACAGCGTGAGAAATCTTATTCTGGTAGTACATTTGATTGGTCAACAGACAAGTATCTAGGTATGCAGTGAAAAAAAATACAAATGTGTAAAGGTGACTGTGTAGACTTGTAGGTATTAATGCTTCTGGATTCAATATTTCAATGCTTTTGGGGTATGTTGGTATGTAGTGAAGCTAGATGGAAAGATTCTTCTATGTGTAAGAGCTACAAATCCAAGTCCGTTGTTAATCCACTGTGGTTATGAATTTGTATTTCAAATCATCTATATGACGTTTTTTTTTTTAAAACACATTTAAAATTTGCTTCCAAACCACGATTTCCAACATATCGCTCTCCTTAATGCCACTCAGATCGTGAAGTGACTCTTTGCCTAAAGCCCATCTTCAGCAAGAATTACAGCAATTGGGGTTGGCACTTACGTGAGCCATCCGCACCGCCTGGGCCTCCAACAGCTGGTTCCAGCCTGCGTCTGCGACACCGCTGCGCAGAAGCTGCGAGTCACACCGACAGGGAGGGAGATGTGGCAGGCATTACCGAAAGCCTCTCCAGCCCGTTTTGAACGCCTTGTAGCTGTTGAAAATACAGGTGCATTTGGACCCGGTGTATCTGACTGTTTTCCAAATGCCTTTTGTAGCACTTCTTGGCCGCTAAGAAGAAAGGGGAGAATCCTCAAGCATGTACCAGAAACTGTGATATTATCTTTTTCCACCTGCACAGTTAGGCTGTTTTCCCTAGGAGCTTTTAACTGATACAGGAACTATATACTATGCTGGCAAAGCACTCCCTGGTGTGACTGCAGCTATGCCAGCAAAGCTGTGTTTTGTACCAGCGCAGGGCTGCTCTACCCCCACTCCCAAGTGGGACAAAACAGCACGGAAAAAAACAGCCGCGCAGGAGCCACCAGACAAAGGCCCCACGTCGCGCTGCAGAGCTCTCAGCTGCAGCCCCGGCCGGGTGCAGCCCCGCCTCGGGAAGCTCTGTGCAAAAAAGGGTCAGGGAGCAGCGCCGCGCTCCGGCACAGGCTAAGGACCCGCACCTCCGGGAGCTGCGGGTGTCACAGATGCAGCTCTGCGATGAAGCACAAGAGCAGGCGGCTCTCCCTCTGCTGCCTTGCAGCAGCTTTCACCCCCACGCCCGCAACCGAACCTTCCTTGACCCGTCAGAAAGCCGGTGCCGAACACACACACACAGTGTGTGCTGCAATTATAACGATGACTTTTCACGTGGGCCTGCTTATGTCACAAATACCACAGAGCATCCCAGAAGATTCACGCCAAGGGTCCCTGGGCTTTGGCACACATTGTCTTAGAAAAACAAGGAAAGCAGCACTTGTCCGTCAGCGGTCAAATACCACCCAAGTGCTGTAAGATGTGGAGCACCTGCGGGAGATGGGCACAGCTCAGTTTTCTCCCAGCCCAGCCCCTCTCTGGTCTGACTTGCGCTGCTCACCAACAAAGCAAATACACCAGCAGAAGGGACAAAGAAGATGAAGCAGGGCCACAGCCCTCACTCTCAGGTTTCAGGCGCCCCCCACGTTTTAAAGCTAGGGTGGAAAACTGAACTATTGCTCTGCGCCACCGCTGCCCTCCTTCCTGCCCGTGGGCTACTCAGGGTGCCAGGCAGACGCACCACAAGGCTTGGGCTGATTGGCACCTCCGGGCGCCCTGGCCCTGTGCCCACCTTCCCAGTACAGGTGGGGAAAATGATGCAGCTTGGAATAGGATCCCCACACGGGGAGCTCTCCATCTCAGCACAGCGAGCGTACACCTACTTTTAGCTGCTCAGCAGGGAGATGCTGAGACAAAGGCCCGTGCTTCAGTACAACACCAGCAAAGCAGCTTTCAGAGCTGTGTGGAAACATCACTTCACCCTTGGGATACCCAACACAGAAACTTTTCCTGAACAAGCCCACATCTTCCTTTTCATTTCTGAAGCACTGCCCAGAAGTGATCAAGTGTCATTCCAAACCCAGCATCAGGCAACGAGCCTCCCCTCCCAGTACCCCTGTTGTGAGAACCTCTGCCCAGAACTGCTGCCTTGCTTTTACCACTGAGGAACAGACGGCACGTGGGCCGTTACCAGAGCCCTGACGCACATTCCCCGATAGCTTTTCTTGCAAGGGCACATCTATGAGCCCGTACTGCGAGACACTTCCATTTCACGTCTTAAAACGTTGCCCGTGAGTTAGGAATATGCCTGCATTATAAACGAGAATAATGAATTGGTGATTTCATTATCTAATTTTTTAGCACATAAGCATCTGTGCAGGGGCTTATGGAGAAATAATCAGGTAGAAAACTAACATTTTACTGAAAAAGATCATTAAGTAAAATGAGTTTGTTGCATAAACAGTGAGTTAAGAATCATTTAGATAAAAACAGAACCGTTCTCTTTGAAACTAAGAAATGCTATTCCCAGTTTTGTTATAGTATGGCTCATTAATTTCTTTATTAAAAATATTTTTGAGCCTAAAGTCTTTCTGAATGTCCACGCAATGCAGTGCTGTTTTAGTGGAACATCCGACAGATAAGCCTTCTATTCCGCCATTAGCCCCAGATGGGATGTTATGTCATTCTTTCCAAAAAGCCGAAAGGTTTTCTCAGGCTGAAATTTGTACCTGCTCTGGCGCTTCCTACCAGAGGGACAGCCTCCTGGTCGCGCCCAGCAGCCCCCTTTACGTGCAGTATGTCCCGCTGCCTTCAAGGAGCTGCATGTGCACAGCACAGCTACCAGCAGCAGCCAAGACCTAACCGCTGAAAACATCCGCAGCGTCAGCAATCTGTGCCCCTGCACTTGTTAATGAACTTGCTGTAGAAAGTAATTTGGGCACTGCCTATGCTTCCTTGAAAACATTTTCTACAAAATATCATTTACGTTCTCCAAGCCCAGACTCTGACAACCAGGAGTGCCCCAGATCAGTGCAGAGATCTGAAAGGCTCTAGATACGCGTCTTTGCATCTCTGCTGCAGTCTTGCCAAGCCTTGTGCACCGTGGGATGGGGTAACCACATTCATTCCAGCTGTCACAACTGCTGAACATCTTTCAGGACAATTATGGTTCGTTCAAGTAGGAGGTACCACGAGAACTGCATCTCGCTAACTTTTCAAAGTCCCTGAAAGGACTGTTTCTCCGACTGGAGATCTAACTTGCCTCATTACCATACGGTATGTTTAAAATAAAGGAAAAAGCCTGCTAATGAGCTCTATTAGGCTGTCTAATGGCAATTTCCAGTGTCAGAAGTATGGCAGTTACACAGAGACACAATACCTGTGGGCCTAGAAGTCCATGTGACTGAAACACAGCCCCCGTCCAGGCCCTACAGGCCCGATCCAGCATTTGCACATTTGTATACAGTCCCCAAAGCATTTGTTTTGGTACTGCAACCAAGAAGCACAGAGATAGGCTCAAGGCACCTGTGACCAAGTCCCCTCCATTCTTGCTGACCTGAGTAAAGGTTAAGAGGCCAGTACCTCCTCGTGCCCAGGTTTGTCACGGGTGTTCTTACCTCACCTCAGTCCGGCGGGCGGCGCATCCAGGAGCGAACAACGCCAGGCACAACAACAGGGCTTTCGCTTGTCTCCCGTTCTTCCTTCCTGACGGGTGCAGCTCTGCTGTGGGGTGAGCCTTCGTCTGGCACGATTCGCACGCGTGAGCCAGCAGCGGTGATACAGCAAGGACCGACAGAAACTCTGACACCAAGCTCATGTATTCCCTTTATTGAACTGTACTAGTTATTGCAATCAGATTAAGTCACATTTATAAAGCAGACCATCCAGTTGCACTGAAACCGATTATATTCATTACATAGTTTTAATCACTGTCCGGTGAACTGGCAAATCCAATCAAAGCATTAGTCTTTAATTAAAAAAATTAAAAAGAAATATTCAGACAATAGCCAAGCAATCACATCACAACGCACAGTTACCTAAAATTGCAATTAAAAAGCAGTTTAAAAAATATCACATCTAATTTTTAACTATCAATATAATACAAGAAGCAACAAAGGGCAACAGCATCAAAGCAGATTTATCTAACACTATAAATTCAGTCAGAAGCAGAAGCTCTAAAGTACACTAGCTGAAGCAGGACAATAAAAAATACTGAGCATGGAATACTTTTAATCTCTCCATTAATATTCATTTCCAGCTGCTTATAATAGCAGCGCCTCATGGCCAAATCATTAGAGTTTTACATCTGGGTTGCAAATGACACTTTGATTGGATGTAATGTTCAAATGGTCCTCCCCACTGTGCCACCGTCAAGTCTTCTGCAGAGAGGTGTCCTGTAGTGCCAGTGGCTCACTGTGCGTGCTGGCTCAATGTGTGGTTCTGGAAAGACGAAAAAAGGAGACGTGCATAAGGGGCAGAATAATAGAAAGCATGCCCGTACCCTCCTACTCAGTACCATTTATGCAGAGCTCGACATAAAAGCTTCTCAATTATTACAAAACAAAATGCAATAAAGAAAAAGTACTCATAAGTAACAGCTGCCAATATGACACATTTGCTTTGTTCTGATAGATCTGTTAATGCTGGCATGAACTTAGAAAAAAAATTCTACAAGCCAAGTACAGCCGTGAGGGTTTCTTTTTTTTTTTTCTCTCCCTCTTTCAATACATATGAAGAAAGTGGTAACACTTCATGGGCAAAATCTGCCTTTAGGGATTCCCTTAACTGTAACAATTAAAAAAAATCTGAATCGCTGTGGGAACCCTTGCCATATTTTACTCTTTTATTCTCACCAGTAACGGGTGCAAGTACTGGCAGAGAGACGCACCAGCTTGTGACATGTACTTCTCAGTCCAAGAAATACTCCAGCAATAACAGCTGAACCACCAGCTCAGGCAACGGGGATAGCAATCCCCAGCAGAAAAAAGACCGGACACGTAACCCAGCAGTTACATCTCTTTAAAGAACTGCCTTTGCTCTACACATCTCTTTCAGCACTTTGGTCTCTTTGTTCCCTTTCTGGCAGATTTGTAACAGCCCCCCGTCAGCCCGGTGCCTCGCATCAGGGGATGCTGACCTGTCCGGCCATTTTGTGCAGGAGCCAAGAGCGAAGCCAACCTTGGGAGCACATTTTCAGAGCAATCACCCACGTTTTGCGTGCTGTCTGAAAGCCCAGTCCTACATATAAGCGTAGCTTTATTTGTATATTTTTAAACTACTGGAGCTACCAGTGAGGCGCTTCACGGTGAGCTTCTGTTGGGCATTCCCAGTCATAAAAATCCACGCGCATTATTTCCAAGCTGTGCAGCGTCGCTGGTCTCCATCCTGTAATGACAGAGCCGAGCGAGTCCGTCCGCTAGAGGAACGCGTTTTTAAGCACGAAATGGATTTTGAATCTGATTATTTATTTACAATGACAGTGCTTTAAAACAACGATATCTTAACTTTTAATAAATCATCCGGTTCTTCTACGCTATCCACAGCTTCATCTCAGTTCCGGGAAAAAAGCGATCCTCCGCTTTACCCAGGGACGGCCGCTCCCCGACGGGAACCGCCCGTGCAAAGAGCCCGCGGGCGCCTGCGGTGCTCACGCCCGGTGACCCCGTCTGCAGGCAGCATTTCTGGGCCGCGCACTCCCCGGAGCCGGCCGCCAGGTGTCAGAAGCGCTGCTGGCTCCCTACGCCGTGTCCCCAGTTACCTGCCACGGGAAACCGCGCGGTAGCGGTCGGGCTTCAACGTGGCAAAAGGTTAGAGAGAAGACTGAAGTGGTGAAGCTGGAGCACACCCAGAAGGATCCCTCGCGAAACCAACGGACGAAACTGCAAAATAACTGTGTCTGGTTTAGCCTAACGCCAGCCCTGACAGCACAGCCCCAGCCAGCGATGCTAGGTATTTCCGACTCAGACAACAGAAGCACTGTCCAAAGATCTGAAAAGCTTATCAAGGGCTAAAGCATTACATTAAAATCCTGTCAAGTGAAGCGACAGTTGAAACAGCTTTCCTGTTAGACCGTTTAACACCACCAAACATAAAAACCAATGGCTTTTCAATGTACATTTTTACTTTTCATGCTATACATGGAAATTTTCCTGGCCTTAAAGGGGAATGACCTTCGCAGTGCTGGATGTTATTCTCAAATCAAGTAACAGCGTTACAGAAAAGGAGGAATGGAACCCTACAGACAAGGTGGCAGCACTGGCGAGAAGCTTGTCCACTAAACCTAACCAGAAAAACATTCAGACGTTACAGAACACACGTACCACTCTGTGCTCAGACAGTCCCCAGCATTTTAACAACGGGCATTTCTAGTGCACTTCGTTACAATTCTATTTTTAGGTCGTCCTGAATATCAATAAAAGGAGAGAAAGGTTTACCATCTCCCAGTCGGAAGAAGGGCTATTCACGGTAGACAAATCCATACTTATTTAGGCAGTGTCATTTAAAAGATAATGCACAATCAGCACTAGATGCATGACGCGCAGTCTACAGCCAGGGAACGTGATTTCAAACTTGTGTGGCTGCTGCATTGATTACACCAGGCAGGTCAATAAAGGAATGCTATGTGGCTCTAAATCTGATAATGAAGCTTTCATTGTGAGCCCTCCCTCCTCAAACGTAGGTTAATGATATGTTCTGAACACTCCTGATACAATGAACGCACTGTTTTTGTCAACACAGTTCACATGAAGAAAAACAAATCCTGCAGCCATCCAGAGCGGAACGAGGCAGGAGCTGAGGAACTCAACGTGCTCTAAGTCCAGGTGTACATGTATACACGTGCACTTCATATGTAGATCTTTATTTCCTCTTAATATCTTGGGAACATACCATTTATCCCCTTGGCAAGCACTCCTGGCAATCAATACGGCAACTATCAAAGGACCAGGCAGTTAATAAATACAGCCACATCTTACGAAGGATCCCACACCAACCTGTGGCGCCTACAGACACGAGCCCGTGCGCACCGAATCCCCCCTCTGCCTGTCAGGGAGGCAGACCCTGCCCACGCCATACCCACGCGAGGCAGACATCCTCCCCGCCCACGGGCTGCTGAGACCAGACACCGAGTTCCTGCGTGGGTAAAGCCATCAAGGCCAGGAGGGACAGGGATTTACGTGTGTAATGCTACGGGAATGCCTCCACCCAAGAAGCCTTCTGGTGACGGATCAGCAAACTTCATACCCCTTTTCAACAGGGGGGCAGGCTAGCAGGAAGCAGCTCTGATGTAATTTTTCAGCTCTAGAGTTTATATTTAAAGAAAATAATAATCTTAATGGTGATTTCCAAAGCAAAATACAGCAGGCACAAGAAGGAGGGCTCTCCAGGCATGCTTTCGCATGTGTTTGCACGTGCCTACCTGCACACAAGCACATCCACACGTGTGCACGCTTGGGGGCTGGCAGGAGGCAGGACCTAATTTGGAAGCCGAGCATTAAAAATGGCTCTTTCCAGCTCCTGTTAGGTCCCCAGGCTTCTGCGTGGCTCACAGCTGATACCCCACAGAATACATCATTCTGAGACATTACTGCAGCTGGAAAACTCTACAGCAGCACTGAGTCACCTGTCAAGATCAAGTAAGTCACAGCTTATTTATAGGGCTAGGTTGGGATTTTTTCCCCCCCCTTTTCTTAATAATGATGCAAAATGGATAGCAATCCTGTTCGGCACCTCGCTGGGAACATGCAGCCACCCTGAGCCCCAGGGCGGTCTCGGTGTTTAAGTGGAATTTTCTACTTTTGCTGCACGATCCCCAAACGAACTATTTGCGGAAGTATCTGCGACCCAGGAACTGGGTGACAGGTTTTGCAGGAAATAAAAAGATTTCAAGGAACGGTTGATGGCTGCCCTTGTACATACTGATCACCCTCCACGGCTCCCCTGGGGACACCCCCAGCTGCCATTTAGATGGGGATCGAGCCGTTTGTGCGGGACATTTACAATGAACCTTTCTCTCTTTCTACCTGCATTATTATAACAACACTAGTGTGACATTCTCCATTTTCAGATCACTGTGTCAAGAAAAGCATCAGGCTTGAAAGACGATCCCTTACAGCAGTTAAAGGAAGTCTTACGAGCTGTATAAAGATCGGGAGAAAAACCCCAGAAAAGCAGCACGTGACGGAGCAAAGCTCCAAGCCAGGCAGTCAAGCTGGGAGTCTCCCACGCTGCAACACAATTCCCTGCCAACAAGTCACAGGTGTACGACACAGGAGCAGGTGAAAAAAATAAAATGCAACTGCGAGGGGTGTGATAATGGTTTGAGGCCATAATACATCCAGTCTATGGCGCCATTGTGCATCTGTTACGTATTTGGGTGTTTCGTACCAGCCATTTCGGAGGTGCACTGCCTGTGCGTGCGAGCACACACACCTACGAGATGTGTTATGTTATGGAGGGGCAAGAAATGGCACAAGGCTGGCGATGCCCACCGCCCTCCAACAAGATTTGTCAGCCTTTGCTTTACGTAGAGGTGGGGACTCAATTAAAGGTTATAAAGCCTCTCTCTCATTCCAAACCCCATTAAAATGAACAGAAGCGGTTCCTCAAATCTTTTTGACAGGAATTACGGAGATAACAGGTTCACGTGACAAACAGCCAACGTGAGACCCGACTGGTGATCGGTGCCGGTTGCTGTGGCACCACAAAGCCGCCTGGACTGGAAGCAGCGGCGCCGCGTGAGCACAGCTGTGTGGTCACACAACACCGAAGGTAATTCCTGCCCATCGCCGGACGTCCCCGGGGCGCAGGGTCCCCGGCAGCCCCGCTCCCTGCTGCCCATGCCCAGGGCAGGTCCCTCCCTGGGGGCCGCAGCAGGCACCGGGGGCTCCTGGCTGGCAGTGACTGCGCTGTGCCCCCTCCTCCGTCCCTTAGGGAGCAGGGCTGGGGGGGAACAAGCCCTCCATTTAACATCAACACGTGCAGGTTCTAGTCTAAACCTAAACCTCACGTTCAGCCGCTGGCTTGAGACCAAGGTTCAAGTCTCGCATTGAAACATACATGTATAAAAAAGACCAAACAAAAACCCCAAATTGCCACAAACAGAAGTTGCAGTGTCTAAATATTTATGAAATACCATCTGCAGCATTCTTTTTTTCAAATGCTTTGTGTCATTTGAATTCAAAATGGCCCAAAAATTTCTCAGGCATTATTCCTCACCGTACGTACATAAGCACACGCATGTGCGCAGGTAGTATCTCCCTCTAACAGCAATCCATAACGATCAAAATCTTCACGCCTTGACTTTATAAAGAGATTACTTCAGGCAGAGGACACAAAACGACCCCTGCTTTAGCCACTGGAGATTATGCTCTCTATGGAAAGCTGTGAGCCTTAAATTGGTGCTGCTCTAATCCCAGACTGGAGAGGCATTCAGGGGATGCCATGACCCAGAAGAGCAAGAGAGGAGAAAAAAAAAAAAAAAACTAAGTGGGAAAAAAAGCACACTCAGGAGAGGGGGAAAAAGAAAGAAGGGGAGAGAAGGAGAGCAAGCGTGGTTTACAGGATAAGCCTATTTATTTCTATTTTCAATTTTTGGTTGTTACTTTCCCTTTGCTATCAGACTAAAGAAAAATCACCTTTGCACCCCCTTGCAGTTTGTATGTGCTTATTTTTAGAACTGTTTGACAATTATCCAAGGGTCTAAGACTAACAGATGGCCTGTCTTAAAGCCTCATATGTTCACTAGTTTGCACTTCTGACAAACAGTAAATGTACTCAGGAGTGTGCCATAAACAGGGCTGAATGAATACTCAGAACACAATTTAGTTAATACACTTCATTAAAACTGATAGTGGTAACCAATGTTTCCCATTAAACCAGGTGTTAATTCCCCTTCCAGTTGTTTCAGGTAACTCCTACCCCGTGACATTTACATGTTTAGAACCCCCTTTTCCAGGAAATACAGCATCGCTTCCTCCCTTTCCCCGATACTTCACCACATAAAACGCTTGTAAGAAGCGAACTCCAAGTTATCGTGGTACTCCATAAAAAAATTGTCAGGCAAGACAGGTTCACATGTCCCTTCTTTATCTGAAGAATCCCTTGAAATCGAGGTAGAGGCAAACGAAAGGTGGCACATCCTTTGTGAAAGGAGAAGCCTGCCTGCGTTACTGCCTCCTTCACATCTCTCAGCATCTGATAACTTGCCACACGTCAGTCAGCCCCGGCGCTAGCACACTCGGAGATGGCACTTCAACAAATGCAGTTAGGAAGCTGTCCTTTACAATGCACTGAACAAAAAAAAAAAATCACTTCAAGTGTCTGAGAAGATACATCTGGAGGTTTGGAGTCAGGTGAAAGCTAAGCGGGCTGTTTCAGACGGGAACGTTTGCTCCGCAGTTACTCCGATGCGCAGACTTGGTTACTCGGGGCCGAACATCTCTCCCCAGCACAGAAACACGCACCCATTGGTGCTGGGCAGCCCACCCACGGGCAAAGCCCCCAAAGCGGCCCACGCCACGCGAGGCACCAGCCGCCCCGAGCGGGCACGCGGTCTGAAGGCCACGGCTTCTGAACTCGTGAAATATTTACAGGGGAAAAAAGCTGATCCGCACGTGACCGACCGAACGCTGTTGGCTTTTTTATAAATCTTTTTCTATTGCTTGCATTTTTCTATATTGAAATGCACGTGCCCAGGCATTGTTCCCTAAAAACCAGACGCACGCACAGGCACCCCCACCGCCTGCCTTTGTTCTGCCCGCGCGGGGGCTGCGGGCTCTGCTGCTGTATTGGACAGCCTGAGCAATAGCTTCCTTGACTTTATCTCTATACTTAACACCGCTTTTGTTAATTTTAACATATTCTTGAATTTTGATAGGCATTGGTATTATTCTGGGTGTGAAAAATTACCTTTTAATAGAAATACCTTCCTTATAGCTATTTTTCCCAGTGCCAGCCCTTTCTTGCGCTAGCTAAGGATTTTTTAGATGATTTATGAATTTAATTTCTCTTCTAATTCAGGTTGCTCAGTCCTAATCAGACTTTGACAACTCACCTAAGGTGTTTTCCCCTTTCCATGTGAGACTAATAACTCTGTACCAGCAGTCTTCCAGGCCTGCCATCTCTTTGTGTTCTCTAAACTCAGAACAAAACAAGGCGATCCCATTACAAGAGAACTCCAAATGCTAGTTTAAGCCTGGCACAGCCTCTCATATTTGATTAAATATCTGACTGAAAAGACTATATGCTCCCTCCAAAAACACGGGATAAAATGCTGAAGCACAAAAGAAAACCGAAGCCTTTGGGAAACTTTCCTTACCGCAGCACTTTGGCAGTAAAAACCACAGGAGAATATATTATTAAGAAATAACCAGCGTCTTCTGTTAGAGAAACTCACCGTAAACACACTCTGATTCACTGAGGCACCCAATGAAACAAGGGAGCTAATAATACCTGTCCTGGGGGACCGCGTGCTCCTGAGAATTTTACTCAGAAATGCAAATGCATCCGCGCGGCTCCTAGCCTACGGTGTGCCACGCACGAGATCAAAACAAGCAGAGGGAAGAACCTTGCACTTCTTAACGTGAAGGGAGGGGGACAGATTTAATTACCGTTATCAGCAGCACACCAAACAGTGTTTTTGGAGCTCCTACACTCCTCCCCCAGCCCCCTGGGGTCTGCCTGCAGGCCCCGAGCAGGGCTGCGAGCGGCCCCGCGACTGCCCGGGGTGCTTTGGCCTCGGCAGGAGCGGTCCCCATCTGGGCCGCAGTTGCTCACACGGTGGGCAGCAGTCCCCATACTCTCTGCCTGGGCCCAAAGAAACCTCCAAAGCTTCCTGACAAACAGCAAAACTTGCTTCCAGTCCGTTCTGACATTTGAGCCAGGCCAGGCAGAGGAAACCCTACTGCACACACGCACAGCCCTCTGCTGTGCCACACCACCAGCTCCCCGGCACGTGCAGTGCCGCCCTGCTGTTCTCCACCTCTGGGTCCCAAACACGGAAGCGATGCATTTCAAAACCATTCGCAAGGCAAAACCATTTTCCAGGAGTCCTTCCTAGTTATTCCTCTCAAATACGTGACTTGTTCGGAGCCTATCTTGTTAATCCCTCCTTGGTCTAGGGTAACTCAGGCTGCAGAAGCCAGTTAATTGTTCATTTCTTTGAGGGCCGGCATCATCACTACGGGACCCTTCATAACTCTTCTATAAGCACTAAATTTCCTGATTTGCTCTCTGTTGTAGGACCAGGAGAGCATCCTATCACACTCTTTTTCTCAAAATCTACTTAAAGCTAAAGGAAAAATGCTTTACATAGTACCTTTAGCACACACCAATCAAAATGCATAGACAAAAGCTTCATTGAAGGGCTGTTCCATGGGAATGCAAACCAACAAAAGCCAGGAGATTCAAAGTTGAACCTAAAACTGGCTCCTTAACTTGCCCTGCTGTTCCTCAGCATGCCAAGGGTCACCGAACAGCATTTGTTTTTTTGTAGTTTTTTCCTGGAACAGTTAGGTGTTCCTGGTGTTAAGGACTGGGTATAAAACAGTCTCAGCCTTGCCTGCAAAGTTTAATGCCAAGCTGAAGAGGAGCACATCTTGCAGTCCTCACTCAGGCAGCGTCCTGCACCGAGAGCCCAGGCGGCTGCAGCTGGACAAAGCGACCGGGCCAAAGGAGCCAGCGCAGACGGGGTTCACTCAAAGGAGCTGCACCTATCGGCACCCGGCTTACGGGGTATCACAGCTCTCGTCTGGGATTTCTTTTAAAAAGCAACTGAAGTAAAATTCCCTCTAATGGAATACTGATGTGACAAGTGCCTTGTGTTATGGATACGTGTTTCTTAAAGGCAGATAAATATCCATGTCGCGGGACAGCCGCATCCAGCTCCACCTGGTAGTACAGTCGGTCAGTGACCTGTCGCCTTGGACATAAAGGCTGTTACTGCCCCTTTCTTGTTTCCAAAGGGGTATAAAATCCTCCAGAGCAATCCTGGCTATAAAGCAGCAAGGCCACAGTTTACAGAAGCACTTTACCTGCCTCCCCATTAGCAGAGCAGAATTCTGCAGGCCAGACCGTGACCAGCCCGCTGCCCGCAGGAACTAACCCAGAGGAAGTTAGTGTGAAAGAGCCAAGGACGACCGCTTCCCAGAAGGAAAAGCGGGGCCAAAATATCACCAACGCGAGCCATCTCCTCACAGACATTGCGAGAGGAAACAGAGGCAACGTCACGGTGGTACGTGTGTGAGACAACTGCAGCTGTGAACACAACATGGGATTTTCCAGGCAGTGCTGTTGCATTACAGGTGCCTGGTCATTGGAAAAGTCGACTTCTAAGCAGCAAGATGCTACATTTTAACCAATCGTGATTTACTGCAAATATTAAGAGCACGTGTGAGCCGCAGAGGAAGAGTTTTCCCCTCTCTACCCCTTTTGGAGACACCACGGTGTCATGCACCAGGGGCAGATACGCTGTGTGCAGCCCAAGCTCGGTGCCCACAGCACGGGGTCAGGTTTATCCGCACCAGAAACGAAGGAGGGGGCTCAGCGGCCGGGCACAAGCTCGCTGGCTCCGCGTGGGCAGCGCGGGGGCTGCTCCTGCACCACGCAAAGCTGGAGCGACTGGGCTCTGCGGAGGTGACCTCGGGGTGTCTGTGCCACCTGCCCAGGACATGGCACAGCGGACACAGAAGACGCTCTGCAGAGAATTAGCTCAAGCACGGCCAAGTGGATAAGCTCAGGACGGCTGCTGCCAAAGCTGGGCTCACGCAGAGCCAGGGTGACGAAGCCTTGCTGAACCCAGGCTGACCTCGCACAAAGCCATGAGGCGTCTCCAGGCTGAACCCACCAGCGGGTGCGGCCTTATCCGTATCAGCTAGATTGTTCCAACAAAGCCCCATCGCCTCATTGTGTACGGGCAGTTTAGTATATTGCAAGTTATTCCATCAATATGAAACACGTGAAGAAAGGACAAAGCATCAGCATTCAGTCCGTTGGCATTTACTGTGCGAGCCAGGTAACTGCACATGTGCTCTGCCTGTGCACCAGCCACTGCCGTGCCAGTGGTGTTTAACATAGGCAGAAAGCACAGAGCAGGCTCAGTCTGGGAACAAACCGCCTTCTAATGATACTCCTTCCTTCCTCCTCAGGTCAAGGTGTGATACAAAACTATTCTCAAAATATGATGTTAAAACAGAGCATTAGTTACACAGGCATTAGCGTATGACTGACTACACTGCTCTGAAGGCAGCTCCAGGACGAGCACGCTGCCGAGCGCTGAGCCGAGCTCCTGCGAGCAGGCCGGGCTGAGCACCCGCAGCCTGCCCCGAGGGGCACGGAGCTGCCGCAGGCCTACAGCAGGCCCAGCTGCAGGCAGGCCCCCAGCCCCCAGCTCCCAGCCTGCCGTTCCTTCTTTGTTCTCGCCCAGCCCCATTGTTTCCTGGCCTCTCACCGCACGTGGCCGTGTCCGGCCTCGCGGGCACAGGGAGCGGGCAGCCCGGCGAGGAATGAGCTCCCGTGCTCCTTACGGCACCAGGAAAGCTTGCCGCGAGGCAGGACCCTGTCCTCAGCTCCATCCAGCAGCGACGGGGACAACACTGCTCCTGCCGCCTCTCACTGACCCAGCAGACAAACCCACGGGTTAAACCCCTGATCCCTTACTCGGCTGGTCAGAGGTATACCCGAGGCCTTTCAAATTTCTTCATGAAGCTATTTTTCAGATTCCCTCTAATGGCGGTAGCGGCAGAGGCTCCACCGGCACCGCGGGGGTAGGAAACGGTGGTACGGCATCAATCCAGGATTTCCTGTCTGAAATTTCGGCTTCACATCTAGAATACAATTCACACACAACGTTTGTGCGGCCGAGGCAACACAGGACGCTTGCCATACATTTATTATCTTCCTGGGGAAATGATATAGAGGACAAAAGAGACTATGTTTACTCCCTCCCCAGCTGCTTTTACAATCTAATAATTTATTTCTCCTGGACATAAATTTCAGACTTAAACGAAATCCCTGAAACCTAAAGATGCCACATGGTAGAGGCTAGGGCAGTATTTCTTCCTATTTCGGAGACAGAGCGTTTAATGCATTGCTCTGTTAACCAGTAGCCTTAAATTTCTGGGGAAAAAAGGAGACAATTAGACTGTGGCAGACCCTAGATGCAAATACAGGCAACTGATTACTGTCTTCGTACACAGAGTTAAAAATATCTGGTTATTGGAAATGATTTTCGCAGTCCATTGGGGCTTATCTAGGTTTGGGCTGAGATGTTTATTTTTTCTGCGGCAGCCGTACTGGGGGATTCTTTCACAACGTTTCCTGCCACTGTAGCTGTGTATCATTCACATCTCTGAAAACTGACTGCCTTCCTATGATGCAAGAGCTCTCTGCAATTAGAAAAACAACCATCTTCTCTTTGAGGAAAATAAAGCAAAATAAATAAAATACCTGTCCAAACCAAGTCAGCAGGTAAGACAGCAGCGTTCTTGAGGCAAATGCAAAAATCCAGGCTATAAATTTGTGTTAACTGTTACAAATATATCCATCTGTTCACAGACTGACTAGTGACTGAAACTGATGAATCCACTGAAAGGTAATTTTCAAGTCCACTAGCGTCTGTCCTCTTGTAGTAATAAAGTAAATGCTTTTCAGTAACCGTGCTGCTTTTGAATGCCAATTTCCATTTAAGTAGGCTTTGGTTTTGGCTCTCTCCACAATAAATAAATAAATAAAACGGTAAATACCTTTTCTTTCCAAAGGTCAAACTAAGCTTTTAAAGAACAAGCAACATTTCAGCAAGCCAGAGAGGACAAAACTCCAATCAGATAAATGGTGTGTGTAATGACTGAGAACCACGGCTGCCTCGGGTTTCTTGAATGGGCTGCAGGACAGAATTTGGCACAAGCAGCCTGATGTTGAAGCTTACATCTCTTTTACTGCAGACAAGAAATTCACTAAAATATATAAATAATGAATGTGGCTAGGGATCTCTGCTGGTACTACTGCTGGTTCTGCAAGATGCAGGAGCAGAATCGTCGGCTGCTCCATGTTTTTGTTATTAGGGAATCCTTGTTCTCCGACAATAAACACAGAATATTTTAACTGAAATGGCTTCTGCAGCACATACAACGTAAGTTTCAGCTCTCTGAAAGTGCCAGCAAATTGCAGAAAGATAAGTTACAAAGACATACCTAATTTGCTGTGATGAATTGTGTGCATGCTTCAGTGATCAAAACTGCAGCTGAGACCTATTATATTTAATGATCTAGACATTTCTTGTGAAAACACTCAGGCATATACTGTTATGTCTGGACAAGCATCCCCGTTTTGCTCTAGCAGCAAGCAAATGAAGAAACCGAACTTTTAAAAGCACGCTGTACACCGCCTTGGATGCGCCGCTTAAAACAGAGGCCGATCAAGCTCCACGATTTTCCTTAAATAACGCTCCCGCTCTGCCCTTTCCAATGCAGCATCCCTGTTCCTTTGAAAACTGAAGTCAGTTCCTTTGGACGATAGCGACACTCACAGGAGGAAACGGAGCTAATCCCTGCTCAGAACCCAGGCTACGCTCCCCAGCAGCTACTACAGCAGAAGAAAATCAAAGTGCCTGCGTTAGAGATCTCTCCCCATCAGTGCATACAAAGACGCAGTGTGACAAGACTTGTGTGTGCGTGTGCAGGGGATTCTTTTCCTTGCCTACATACCACGGAAAT
This sequence comes from Nettapus auritus, assembly GCA_011076525.1. Lineage (NCBI taxonomy): Eukaryota > Metazoa > Chordata > Aves > Anseriformes > Anatidae > Nettapus > Nettapus auritus. The sequence goes on along the minus strand of CM021775.1, from coordinate 17,757,953 downwards.
ATTATTTCTACTATAAGGGCCGTGCCCAGCCCGGAAAGGCATGTGCTTCTGAGCCTGATGGCGGGAGGGCTGAGCCATGGTACCCGGCTCTGCCGTCCCCAAGGGCGCTGTGGCCGCGCAGCCAGCTGTGCTGATGGGCACGCTCGCAGCCCCGCAGCTTGCGGCCCCTTTGCTCTTGGCTCCAGGCAGAGCAGAAGGAAACAAGGCTTTCTGCCACCCTCCTATGGGGATAAGAATTTCCCCTTCAGAACACATGAAGGGCTGCTGAAAAGGTCTGAGGTTTCCTGAGCTCTCAGCGTGGCTCCTCCAATATTTTCCTGCATGGATTTGGGTATTTTGTTTGTCTTCTGCCTTTCCAGATTGGTAAAAACGACCTTAGAAAGAGTGCTGGTATGGTTAATTCATTGACAGTTGTAAAAAAAAAAAAAAAAAAAAATAATAATAATAAAAAAATCACCTCCCCCCCCCCCCCCACACACCCCAACACAAAGCAACAACAAAAAGAGAAAAACAAACAAACAAGCAGACCTAGAGAGAGAAACCACACGGAGCATTCTTGCAACCACACATCCAAGAGCTCATTTTCTCCCTCCCTGGTCAGTTTGAACGGTTTTCTATCATTCATTGTTCAGCAAAATGGAGCAAAACACATCTTGTGCGTTTGGCTCCAGAAATAAGGCTTCCAAAGTGCTATTTCATTCACCTGAGAAGCCGCTAAATACAATCACAGTGGTTATTTGTGATAGTGTGGTAAAGAGTGAAGAAAAGGTATTTGCTAATTGTTGACATAACAAAATTAATTTTCCATCCCAAACTTTTTCTCATCTCTCCTGTGAGCTCTGATGCAATGTTACTGACTGGCACTGCTGAAATGCCAACTTGCATTTCTCATCCTTAATTTCTCTCTAAATGTCATTAGTAATTGTTATTGCCAGACCAGAGAGTGCAATCTGGTCTTTCCGAAAGAAAATCTATTTCTCATTTCTTCTCCCGTGCTTCCTCCTTTCGGCTGAGGATGGATGTCTAACATAGCCCATGCAGCCTGTCTCCAATAGGATGGGACTGCGTTCGTGTTTCTGGAGGTAAAACATTGCTGCTTTATTTATTTATAGAGAGAATTCGGGGATCTTTATTAATACCAAGTTGTATATTGAGAGCAGTCAGTGTTTTTGAAAGCTGTGCTACAAAGACAAGTCCTACTTGGGTAAAGCCAACAAGCACAGGAAAGAGCCGTCCTTTAACACGCACCTACGAACTGCTCTCCGGATTCCTCCATAAATTTCCTTGTTTTGGCAGTCAATCATGTTATAAAGGTTTCCCCTTTTGTATTTGACATACTGTGTTTTTTTTCCTCTCTTTCTGCCCCACGGAAAAATGAAACCTTCAGCCAGGATGTGTGAACTACACTTACAGGATTAATGTGTCGCACGCTCTTCACACCCACAAGTGGACATGGCTTCCACCGCTGGGTGCGATGGGCAGGTTGGGTAGCTGTCTCCAAGGGAAACCCGCCGGTACCAAAGGCTGGGTCCTCGCACACAGTTACACACCAAGCCCGTGACTTGCACGGCTGTGTGCAGTACCCCCAGTTTGGTCTCCAGTACCTGGGGGAAGCAGTACCTCAGCACTTGGCTCAGTCTTGGAGGGACGGCGTCTGCCAGACAGACCCTTACACGGGCTCTCCAGAATCAGCGCGTCCTACACACCGTCTGCGTCGTGTTTGGTAGTGCACGTCAAGTAATCAGCTCAAAACTAGGCTGCATTTCCGTATCCACTAACTAAAGGCATCTTAGCTCAGAATAAATAGACATTTGGACATTTCCAGCCAGGAACTGTGCTTTCAATAAACACAATTGATGCATATACATTGTCTCTTGGCGGCTTACACCCCCGCCCATCTGTTGGGATGGCACGGTGCCTACGCAAAAGTTGGTTGGACCCTTGCCCTAGGGCATAGATGACAGGCACCGACGGGTTTAGCTGGGCAGCCTGAGCAGCGAATCCAAGTGCCATCTCTGCTGCAGGAAGCCCCGTCTGTGTGCCAGCGCTGCCACATTGCAACGACATGCCTCCTTACACTTGGCCACACATGTTGACACTTGGGTGCGCTTAAGTGCATTAATGACTCAAACGATGCCTTTCACCTGGCTCCCTTTTTTTTCCACCCCCCACCCCGCATCACTGCTGGGTTTTCTGCACTTGTTAATGCCAAGTTGCACACACTTTGTCAGCCAGGGCTGGCCACAGAACAGCGTTAATGGGGTAAGAAATGAAGGAGGGTTTTTTTGTTGTTATGGGACAGGCTATTCGGATTTCCAAGTGTCGTCTCCGGTGGGTCTGCGTAGACTGGAGAGATCTCTCTGTGCCTCACTAAGACACCTCAGAGATAACAAAAATGCATCTATATATTGATCATAATTTTCATTTCAGGTAAAACAAACAAACAAAAAAACCTGCACCTCATCACCATGGCAAATGCAGGGCGATTTGGGATTTCTGCTCCATCCTCACCCAAAGCAGCCTGGCTGTGCCAGGACTCCCCCACCCACAGGGACAGGAGCCACCGCCTCCCTTTGTGCTAGGACAGGAGGTGCCGCCAAGTGCTCAGCGTGTGTAAGAGTGCCCCTGCCGCTTTCGCACACAGCATTACCTCGCTGGGAGCCAGGCCCAGGACAACAGCTCAGCCACAGCTCCTGCACAGCCCCGCAAGCATTCCCACGTAGTCTGCAAGGGCACTTCCAGCCCTGGTCATCGGACAGCCTGCTCCCAACCCCAGGTCCGTACGCAGCCACACAGACCTCCTCCGCTGCTTTTAAACACACGGACCGAGAGCCAGAGACCTGAGAGGCAAAATTCTTCATCGCGGTGACAGGAGAGCAGAGGTAAAGCTTCTGGTTTCACAGTCCATAAAGAACGCTCAGGCAGATAGACTCAACATGACGGGTATGTGCCTACAGCACTTTTAATTTTTAATTATTGTTAGTTATAATTATCTGACTGCGTCTGAATGAAACCCAGCAATATGGCTGGAATAGATTGTGGTATTCTCGTAATTTATTAGCTTTGTAACTACTAATAATTAAATTTTAACAATACTCTAAGCACCATAGCAACATTTTTTGAGAAACACTAGCCAAATCTGCTCAAATAACTGTCTAGACCATTTTCAGGATTTTAAAAGGAGGAAAAACACTATATACGTGTGTGTATGTATTTAAAACACAGATATAAATTCTGTTCAAAAGAAAAAATGGATTTTTACTTACAGAAAATTAATTCTGCACATAATTTTTTTGATACTTAATATGAAGCCGAGAGCCTGTGGTTTGTTTCCAGCAAGAGGCTTCTGTGCTTAACGTCTAAGTCATGCGCAGTCAGTCAGGCAGGGTTAGCTAAGTGACTTTCAGAGACAGATCCCTGTTAGGTTCTGTCTGTCCTGCCATCCTCCCATATCTCCAGGGAAAAATATTTTCTGCAACATCATCAAAATACCACAGATTTGCATTTCTCTCACTGACTTCATGGACACTTGAGCCCAGAAGCACTGAGATATTTCAGGGTCTTGCAAGCTCATTGGGCTCTCTGCAAGCAAGATTTTACTCCTATTTAAGTAAGCTTCCCTCACACTTCCAGCAAGTAGGTAAAGTGATTTTTCAAGTAGGAGCTGGAGACGTTAACCACCAAGTGAGTTTGAATAGCTGGGTCCAGACCCAAGATCTCATTAGTCTCTCCTCTGTGCTCCAACCACTGTTGGTAAACTGAGCCCCGTGGACTCGCCTGGCTGCAGACGGGCCATGTACAAGCCCAGGGCTTCTCCTGCTCCCCACTTGCTTCAGAGGACACCGCAGCATGGCCCAAGGACCGTCAGTGTGAGAGGCCGGAGCTGGTGCTCCTTCTGGCCCCCCAGGGGCCCTGCCGAGGAAGCCACCAGGGCTACGGCAGCAGCTCGGTGTCCCCGTGGGACGCAGCACGCCCGGCGGTGCCTCACTCTGGTGCCCTGCTTCCCTGGGCAGGAGACAGCGCTCCAGAGCAGACTCATCTAACATCAAGCTGACATTAAAAGCAGACTTTAAAAAGAAAACCTGCTTAGGGCTTGATCTGCTGTAATCAGCGGAAAGAATCCCAAGGACTTTGATGTGGACCAAATCAAGCCCCTGGAGGACGTTCGTGGTAAATCATTATTAATATAATGAGTGCAATTTCTGTGCAGCAGCTCGTGCCTGTTTATAGATATATGAAAATTGCCAGCTTTTCACATAAAACAAAATGAGGAAGGAGACAGACCACAGTGTTAACCAATGAGCCATAGTAGCCACTCTCCTTTTGATACACGTACATTTAACGAACCTGGGCACTTGAAATGACAGCAAGTTCCTCCAGTGAAGCTCCCTTAATTCAGTAGCTTGACATATCTCCAAATCTGAACAGAAGAGAAAGCCCTTTATTCATAGCAGGCAATAAAACACCTGAACACCTGTGCTAGGAAAGACCTGGCAGGTACCCTGCTCCCTCGGTACCTGGATTGTTTGCGCATTGTTTATTGTATCCCTTGCCTTAGTTTTCATCAATTGTAATCATTTAGAAGGAAACGGTATGATTAACAGTACACAAGCAAACAGCAGGAATTAATCCTTTAAATGCAAATACTTCATTGCCTATGTGATGGCTCCCTGGAAAAAGCAGTGGCAAAAGAGTACCTATGAAAAATCCCCCTAAAGTTTCTTCTAAAAAATATGTGTATCACTGTTCAGTCACAATTTGCTCAACATAATTCTCAATGCAAGTGATCAAGCAGATGCATTGCCCAGCTGTGGATAATGCCACAGAGATAATTCTCAACACCCATCACATACCATGATTTCTGACCCATCTCTGGGGCAGGCAGGGCTCCCTACTACACTTTACATAGTAAAACCCAGATCCCAGTTGACCAAGAGCAAGCTCACCCCCCCGTGTGCCATGGTGGCTTCAGCTGCCTGCTGGCAGGCCCTCACCTCCTGAGCAGTCCTACAGAGCGAGCTCGGTTTCAAAGGGATCCTTCTGCCCTACCTGCGAGGGACCCCCAAAGCCCACCTCTCCGCTTGTTTCAGTAAGCACACTTCAGCAGGAGGAATGAACTGCCACAGCCTTGATGTATTATGAATTAGGTATAAACTTACTTTTTTTTTTTCCAGAGTATTTTCATCATATTCATGGATGTCAGTGTCTGCAAACAGGATGTGAAGAACTAGGAGCTTTCCTCTCCTCCCCTGCCCTAAGGGCACGCTGGGTTATCACACATCGTTTCCACTGTGTTTCATACTTAACAGTACTGTGTTTTGTTTCCTCATTTCCAATGAGATAACATCACCAGTTAAATAACTGTTCTGTTTTCTTTTCCTCTGGCAGTATCAGCATAACCTCACTGACTCATCACTCCAGATTCACACCAGAATTTCCACAGCTTATTAAACCAGCCCTATTCCTCCCAGCTTCCTTAGGCCTTCGTTTTATGGCTCCATCAGACAGCGCAAACAAAGCATAAACACAACTGCTAGCTCACAAATGAAGAGAGGGTTTGAGCGTTATGCTGCTGAAGCAGGATTTGCCCCAAGCACTAAGATGCATGCTCAGAGTGGCGACCTTTTTCCATCACATTGGCACACACATGCCCTTCTAAACATGCATTATGTTCAAGGTAACTGTTTGAAGAAACGTTTACAAGTCAGCAGGGCTAATTCCTAGCCCAAGACATTTCTAGAAGTTGCCTTTTCCTGCGTGTCATTTTCCCCACCCTCTTTTTCCTTTTTTTCCTTCTTGTAAGCGTGCTTTTCTATTTCTTCAAGAAATATTTGAATGCCCTTTTTCCCCCAGAAGTATTTTCAGTGGTTTCATTTAAAAATACAAAAGTAAACAAGGCGCGGGTTCACATTCTGACTAAAGAGGAATGGTTGCTATTTTACACCAGTGGGAAAGCAAGATCAGAACTGAGAAGTCAAATCCACCACGCAGAACCATTTGACGGACGGTGATTTTCTCACCTAAGAACAATTGCACTGTTAAGATTTATGCACATTTAACTTTATCTAGCAACCGAACAACTGGCTCACTAAAATAATACCGAGTCTTCCTTACTTAACACAAACATCACGCACAGTTGAGGAATTTGGAACAGATAGCTTGCAAATCAGTAACCGGTGAGATAATCATGCAAGTCAGACTGGATCAAGAGTCTTGAGCATTTCTAACCGATTCATACAGAAATTGCGTGTCCTCCTTGGCTCAGGTATTTGAATTAGTAAAATCCCTGGCATCAAGTAAACACCTTTTTGAGTCAGCCCTGAAATAAGGACTGAAACTGTGCAGCTAAGTATCGAATTTTCATTCGGCCAACACCATTCAGAGCGACTTGTGTAATTATTATAAGCAGAGAAATTTTAAACGCACACCAATCCTGCATAAAAACTGGGAAATTACAGTTACAATTTATCTGATTAAGGCCGCTATTTGCAGCAATTTTACAATGCACAGCACTTCAGAATTGAAACAGTATGTAATTAAAACTGTTAATTGCGAAAAAAAAAAGGGGGGGGGGGGCACTGTTTAGGCTATAATTTAACAAGGTTCTCTTTGTTTGACCATCTGATTGTAAAGGTTAATGCAGTGGCCTAGGAAGCCAGTACACCCATTTTAATTGTGCTGGCATCTTGACCAAACACCACTTTAAAGGAAAAATGGGAGGAAAACTCAGAGCTGGCTTTGCAAACCACTGCTGCCTTCATAAAACATTCGTAGTGACAACACAAAAAAACAAATCTGCTGACTTTATTAAAATATTAACAAGGTATAGTTAAAACTTTTGTACACTTATGCAAATCAGGTTGCTAGAACAAGGGAAAGAAGAGATTCCCCTGGGAGACAAAAAATAAAATAAAATCAACAAAGTGAAGAGATCAACCATCCTTCCACAGCCTGACAGCACGACACAAGAGGCAGCAGCTTGGGAATTCAGCAAGATAAATAAAAACCCTCCAAAGTTTAAGTAAATCACGGTTTATAAAGCTAATAGATTTAAATGAGGCATACGGTACCATCCTATAAAAATACCGCATTTGCCAGCAGACAGCAGCAGCGTTTTTGTGGCAGTGCTGCACAGGTAAACACGCCTGACGAGGAAGGCCAGGGCAGCAACCTCCCCGTGAGCCCTGTGAAAGCCGCAGCTCAGCAGCCCATTTCCCTGGGAGGCAGCACGCCCACAGGACCTGGCTCTGCTGCTGGAGCCGCACGAAGTTAATGCCCCACAGAGGCTCCAGCATCTAAGGGTTTAGCATCAAAGGTACCAGCGTGATTTAAAACCCAGCCTCACCAGCGTGGCTCCGAGGTGATCCCTGGGGTCAGGACCCCAAGAGCAGCTCCGGCAGCACATCCCAGCCAGGGGCTGGTCCCTGCAAAAGGCTTGCTGCAGCCAGGAATGCAGGACAAGCACCAGCTTTGCAGGGGCTAAAACCGAAGGGACTGCAGCCCCCTGGGAAAGCAGGATGAGATGCCTGGTTTGCACAACCTGCTGCTTGTTAAAGTGCTATTGCCTTGGTGGAGCCTCTAACGAAGCACTGTGTTCAGCTGCACCAATGCTTTGCTCTTGTACCTAGGTGGGGAAAATTCCTTTACATGCGACTTAGCAGCAAGGAAGGGGAGGGGGCAGCCTACCATTTGCTTAGTCTTTGTATGTTAATCAGTCCCTAAATTATTAATAGAGAAAAAGAAATTATTTACAAGGTGTTTGACGTAGACATGTCAGGATGTAGCAACTCTACTGTCAAGAGAAATACTCAAAGAATCATGATATCTGTCTTGTCTTATTTATTTATTCCAGCCGTGCTCCGAGACCCTTCTCTCCTGATAGCACCCAGGGCGGCAGAAGGCGGCTGAGAGACTGTTTAAGAGCAGGAGCAGAGGCCGTGCTGGGGCTATGCACTTTTTCTAAACGCTGCACAAGGGTGATGGTTGCACACAGACAAATCAAAGGCTTTAGCTTTGTTTTTACTCCTGTTGCAAACATACCTGAAGCTCTGTTTGAAAGAAGAACTTCTGTGGGCACTGGGAACAGTCATAAATTTTATCTTCCTGTCCATGGACTGCAAAGATGTGCTGCTGCAGTTTATTTGCCTGTACAAAAACTGAAATAACATAGAACAATTAGTTAGGATTGCTTCATATAACACATCCCATCTCGAACTGCACTTTATGATTTCAAAGACTCTAGAAAATCCAAGGATATCAGCCAGAGAAGTGCCAATACACTTGGCTCAGCAGAATTTCCTTACAAGTAGTCAATTTAGAGTCTCCAGGCTGGCAGTCAGCTTACTTCTAACAGACTCTAAATCCTGTATGGATTTTTGATATTTCACATAAAGCTAACACTGTCCACGGGTGACTGGAAGAACTCAATCATCAGACTGAGGAGAGGACGTCACTGCTCCTGCAGGGAGCGCTGGGCCCGCGGCAGGTGCATTGGATGCATGTTTAATGCAGGACAACTGGGCCAGGAGAGGCCTTGGTGGCTGCTCTGCAAGATGCCTGCCCAGAACAGCATTTCTGGCAGACACCAGACACGTGAACCTGAAAGGGCAGTGTCACTATTTGTAGACCTTCTAAATGGGCTGTCCTTTCAGTATTAAAAAAATAAAAATAAATATATCATTTACAGTGATTACAAATATAACAACATCTACATCCTGATTTTGAATTGCCAATATCCTGACTTCAACAAGTGAAGTGCAGGACACTGAACTCCAGCTTTAGCTGGTTAAAAACATCTTGTTTAATTTTTGTCTCATCTTATATGACTGTTCACTGGTATATGAAGAAAGCTCCTTCAGCAGAATTAAAGACATGCAGTCAAAGAATTACATGACGGCATGTCTCAGGAAAGGGAAAATTAACTCCGAGCTCGCAAAAAGCAGGTTCTCAAACTGTGGGTCAAATCCTAAGGAACTGCAGGAGCTGACCTGCGTCCCCTTACTGACACCTGGCCCACAGCCACAAGTGTGTGAGAGCCATCTCTAGGCAGTTAGATGTTAACTACTTGGAAACTTTTTGAAAAGTTTGTAAAAGGCACCCTTAAAATGCATCCTGCAGATCCATTAAGCGAGCTCACCCAACATCGCTTGCACTGGTGAGACAGCTGAAAATGAACCATGGGGAAGGACACAGAGCAGGCACTCAGGTAGGCACTGTTAGAAAAGGAGTTGGCAATGCTCCGAGACGAGCAAGCTGGCCTTAAAGAAATCTTTGAGAGGAGCTGTCAGAACTAACTGTCGTGTGGTTTGATCTTACGCACCATGACTCACGTGAGGCTCACCACTGGCCTCATACAGAGCCCTCGCTCAGGTGCGGGAGGGCTCGCAAGGACAGGTCTGTGCCTTGCAAGTCGTGCACCTGGAGACCCATCTCCCCTTCAGAGCACAAGGAACAGGCTGAAAGGCTTCTCGTTGTGAGCAGCAACGCAGAGCCTGCTGCGTTTGGCAGTGCTGCACGGTGTCAAACACCCAGCGCTGCTGTTTTAGACAGGAGCTATTTTGAACATTTCCAAGCACAGTATTTCTTTTCCTGAGAAAAGGCATACAGTATTTTACAAATCCCCTGAGTGTCATTTCTGGATCAAGCCATGCACACTGAGGCTTGTCTCGGTCTCCCTGTCTTACCTGTGAAACAAACAGGGCATTTGAATGTGCCTCCCATCCCCTCAAAGCTGTGCTCAATCAGGTGACACAGGAGCTTTGCCGGAGAGTCAAACATCTGGTTACACAGCTTGCACTCATGATTGATGCCTTCCTCTGCAAGGTTCAAATGATACAACTTGTTAGTGACACAGCACATTAGCGTCTGGGATGCAGCAGTCAGCGAGAAACGACGGTGCCGGCGCGCGCAACGTCAAGGACCCGCAGCCATCGCCATGGCCCCGCTACGAGAGCCGGCTGAGCCGCGCGCGCGAAGCGCTCCGGTGAACAGCCCCAAGTCACATTTAGGGCCCCAAGTCGCTTGGTCATTTAGGGGCATTCGTTTTCAGTTGGGATGAGAGCGGGGCTGGGATCAAACCGCTGGCAGCCTGCACACCTGGCCAGGCTCGGTACCGTGCCGCTCCGCCTCGCGTCCTGCCACAGAGGAAGGACATCGGGGCTCTGGGTACGTACTGCTGAACGCTCAGACGGCATTTAAAGTGAATTTAGCAGTGTGAATTCAACCAACACCACTGAAAGCAGGCTGCTCCACTTCAGATTACGCTGTACAGATACAGAGGAGGAAGAAACTATGGGAGAAGAGCAGGAGCCCAGACCAGGGTCAGCCTCAACTTCCAACTTCTTCCAAGGTGCAGACAGACCATTAAAGGGAGCTCAATGTCATATAAAAGTGTAATTTCCGTATCACATATCTTAAGCTTTATTCATTCTTAAGCATTTACTTTCTAGCTGAACATAAATAGCAACAATTATTGTTTTGTAAGATGACATGTTTCTCTGTTTACCGACTTCCGTATTTTTGGCCTTTTTTGAGGTATTGAAGCTATATTCAGTCAATTTCCACAATAAACATGAAATAAACCTCTTGGTTTGCTTGAAATGAGGGAGGAGTAGAAATTTAGAAAACAGGTTTATAATACATATTCAATTTATAACAGTAAACATCCTACATTTTAAAGATTTTGCGGATGTTTTTTACAAATCCCCAAAGCATCATCCCTTCATTATGGCAGCACACATGAAATTGCCATGAACGCGTATCTCAAAAACTAAACAATCTGTCTTTCGATTTACACTCAGCTTTGTTTTTACACTTTCAAACCTCACTAACTGCAGTTTTCAGTTCCAAGGTACCTAAGAGCTGACTGCATCACACAGCGAATTGCCCTCGTGCCAAACGCGTTGGGATCTTGCAAACAACGTGGGCCTCCAAAAGCCCAGTCTTTGTTTACAAACATTTTAAATTACGGTGGTCAGACAGAGGGAAATTGTTGTTTCTTATAGGGCCTTTGGTACTCGCAGGGTCTCAGAGCCCTTTAGCAGGTGGGAAGGTGAGCACTGGTGGTGCAGGACCAGGACAGGCCCAGCAGCCCTGGCCCAGCAGCTCGGTGGCTGCCACGTCTGCAGCGAGGGGCAGTGCCCAGGGCACCCGTGCCTGGATGGGTGCTCCATACAGGTGCTCTATATGGGGCAGTGGGAAAAAGAGAATTATTACTATTATTATTATTAATAATTCTAAAAAATTGCACAGAGCAGGCGGTGAGCTGCCCACACTGCCCCACGGCTGGGAAACCTGAGTGGTGCAGGGGAGGTGGTGAGCGGGGTGGGGAGAGACAGCCGGGGGGGCTGCGAGGAGGGAGGAAGGGAAAAGGGAAGGAGAGGGAAGAGAGGAGCAGAAAGTGCCGATGGCGCCACAGCAGCAGCTCCACCAGCTCCCTGGGCAGCCATGGCTGGGCACTGGGACAGCTCTAGGACACAGCGAGGTTTGCAACCCTCCGTGCGGGCACCCACCACGGACGGGCATGTTGTCCTCTCCGAAGCACGGGTTTCCAACCTGGCCCTCTCCCCGGCTGTGGCGTAAGGCTGCCTTCTCGGATCAGGCCCTTGCCTGGAAGTTTTGGCCTCGTGCAGCCCTTCCCATCTGCTCCGGAGGGACGAAAAGCAGGGGGAGGGATCCGCGCCTCGCGCTGAGCATCCCGAGCACGCCCAGCACACAGCTGCTACGGCAGCCGCGCATGCAATAAACTTGGAGAGGACAAAGCAGATACTGGGGGAATGGAACAAATTCCTTCTGTGAGTAAATCAGAGGAATTGTGTTTGACATTAATTTTCTACTCTCCACATACTGGGTATTTGGAAAACAGTGATTCATGTACAGCCCATGGTCCTGTGTGAGCACGTGTGTTCATAAATACGGACAGACACACTGCTGATTAGAAGACGGCTCCTTTTGCAGCCTAAATACCTACAATTTCAGTAAAATTAAAAAAGTAGAACAATATTCAGCATTTCCATTGAAGGATATTTTAACAGTCTTGGTATGTTTAATTAGGTAACAGAGATTGTGTATTTTCTTGGCTGATCCCTGCAGTATTTTAAATAGTTAAACCCATAACAAACAAACTAAAACTCGAATGAAAAATAATAAAACATAATGGGTTCCTGCAGATCTGGAAATTTATCCCACTCGAGGCAAGACCTTTTGATTTGCAAATCCACTTCTGAATTATAAGGCCTTCTCCTCACCGGTGGGGGTTTTTATTCCACTCCCACAGGAGTCCATTATGTATTTCTTGTGTCTATAAAACCATCCAGGAAGAAAAAAGGGGGAAAAAAGTACCATGGTTAGCATGACAAACGCTTCTCTTTTCATGCATGTGTATTCAAAATATGAAAATGCCCAAAGATATAGATAGAATTGCTGCTATAATCACTCTCTTCTCCGTGGCATTTTACAGCATATTATTTTACACAGCAACACGGTGCATGCGTAGGGGCACTCAGTCACCTTTGGAGAATAACTTTCCAGAATTATATAAGATGATATAGGCGCGCGCGGGGCGGCTCGCTGACAATGCAGCACAACAGCCAACGCTCCAGTCAGCCACGTGGCGCCGGGCGGCAGGAACACAAAACATATCATCATTTCCCTCATTTTTATTCCTTTTTTTTTTTTTTTTAATATGACAGGCATCTATGAGAGACCTACATAACTCAAGTGAATTATGCAGCCCCTCTCATTTGTAAAGTAAAATGCAGATTTTCACAGCTCGCTGTGCTAGATCTTCTCCCATTCCTCCGTAAGTGTATCTGCGCAGGGATCAATCGATTTTAACACTAAACGAGCAATGCACAGCAAACAAGAATCTTGGGTTTCTCGCCTTTTCTTTTTTTTCCCGAGCTGAAAATAATAAGCATTAATTTTACACTTCATTTCTCAAAAAAATAATAGGATGTGCTCTTGTTTAAAACAAGCAGGCCTGCTGGATTCTGTCAGGCTGAAACTATGTCAGGCCAAAAGAGGAACAGAGCGCTTTGTGTAAAAGTATCATGGGGAGATGATAGTATCCTGTAATGTTTTCAGTACCTACTTTTGTCTCCAAAAGCATTTGATCCCTGGCAGACACATACTTATTTCCATACTGGTCTTGAGGGAAGCCGGTAGGAACGAGAGCTGATTATCTGAATCCTGAAGGTGAAACCTGGGTGGTGCCCACTGATGTCAAAGGCAGGCATTTGTATAAATGTTGAGGTACATAATTTACTGCCTGTTAGCGAGGATTAGGGGGTTGCACAGCCTGGCTGAACTGCAGTGGTGAGGCACGCCGCTCATTGTTTGCAAGTTCAAATGCATTTGCAGGATAGTTTTAAATGTGTTGATAGGGTGCTTAGCAGCGCTTAGGCTCTCATCCTGCCCGTTTTAGTGGGAATATGCTTCTCCATAAAGCTTTTTGTGCTGCAGCAATGTGCATTTAATACATATTACAATCAGTCTCCGAGCCTCCCAGAGAACTGACGCTGGCAGCCTCCTGGCGAGGATGCAGTATAATTAATAATGCTGTATTAAACCCGGGTACAGTATCAGCTGCATTTCTAATTATAACTATATTAATGGCAATATAAAACTATGCATTAACACTGCCACGTACCGACATGTTATCACACCAATGACAAACCTGAACCGGAACAATACAAATGGCATCGTCTTCATTCTTAGTTAAAACTTCAACTTGATTTAATGAAGCAAAATTTTCCCCAATAACCACAATGGTCCCAGTCTGAGAGTGTGCAGGGCAATCTGATGTCCATCCCGTACCACTGCTCCCCAAACCAGCACACTGCTACCTGGCTGCGGCAAATCAAGGAATTTTAACGAAAGGGAATGTCTTTCCCGTACTTAGGTGTACACATCCATGAGTTAACCACACTTTTAATGAACTTTGAAAAACCGCAGTTCAGTGTAACAAAGCATTGATATACCGTGTTCACAGAGCACCTCCTCTTGTCCGTTACATCATAAATCTGGTAGAAATAAATGGGCCATGTAAGGAGTGCTCTAATTAAAATAGAAATAAATACAAATTGGAACGAACGCAGGGAAATAAAACGAAGACTGCATGAAAGTGTTCTGTTTATGCAATTCATTCCCTGGTAAATAAGGAAGCAAGGGAAAACATTATAGCAGAAATTCCCCAGCATTTCTTCCATGCGGCTGCGGAGGAGCGAGGGGCTGGGGCTGAGGAGGACGACAGTGATGGACACCCCCTCCGAAACAAAGCCTGCAGGAGAGCCGGCTGGCAGCGCCTCGCTGCTGGCTTCACTACAACCCACCCAAGGGTCAAGGCAAAGCCAGGGCTGACACCAAGGCACGGCCGCCGCAGGGGGACGGCGGATTCGCAGAGGTTTCAGTCAGAACAGGACGAGGCGCTACAGACGGCATCCCTCCGTTGCCGTTGTTGTCTAAGGCCCCATCCCGCTGCACAAGACGTTAGGGCCGCATCGCTGCGGTTCGTTTTTGTAATTAATCCCGGAGGACGGAGCCGAGCCCTTCCCCACCGGCGGCACAGCGGCGGTGCGGCGCGGTGCCCCGCTGCTCGGGCGGCCCCGGCGGTGAAAGGCAGCGGATTGATGGCGTGGCAGCAGAAATGTCACCTGGGGAGCTGGGTGCCGTCCTCCCAGGGATGCTGGAGGTCAGTTACCATGGAAACACCGAATGAGCTCAACCTTGTAACTGACCCTTATCTTTTTTTGATCTGTGGCCCACTTGGGACCTTGGCTGGAAATCAACTGGAAAATAATCTGGTCACATAGCAGAAAGAGAACTATTTATACTTATTTATCCAGGTGGAGCTCCTATCTGCCTTCGACGGCTGCCCGACGAAGGGCTCCCACCGTCTGCCCGCGGCACCCACGCGGCCGGGCGGAACCGCCACGCCAACGCCCCTGGCCCGAGGCACCGCCGTGCTCGGGGCCCGCTGATACACTGCCGGCATCCTGCCGGGCTCGCACGAGCCCCCGACTTGCCCGCGTGGATAAGCATCCGCCTGCACCCCTTCTTGGAAGGTTTAATATTTTATGTTGGTGTCTGCTGCTCATATTCTTTTGTGCTTTCTCTCTCTGCTGAAATATGATTCTGCTTTGAAATATATTTATATGATCTAGAATGGCACAACACTGATGTCTTTTATGAGCTGAAGATTGTTTAATAAAATCTTGCATTCCTGCCTCATCCTTATGACAATTTTACTATTATAAGTTTTCAAGGGATATGAGAGCTGTCCACCGTGGTTAGAAACATCATTTTAATGAAAAATGATAACACGGGGACTTTGGTTCTTTGGAAGCTATGGAAGGCAAACCAACAAAAATGCAGAGTGAACATGCCTTTGCTTTCGGGTGAGACTCACTAAAATCCAGCCTCCTCTACACAGCTTTCCGGCGGATGGTCAGCCCTGCCGGTGGGCTGACGAAGCCAAGGGGCTGCCCCGCTCCCCAGCTTTTCCCCAGGGGAAAAGGATTTGGGGATCTGGGGGAGATTTAGGAGACACGAGCTCATGCCAAGTTCCAGTGGTGCTGGAGCAGCACCTCTGGGTTTCTGGTAACCGACTGCAATGCTTCTGGTGATGCACATGCTATACGTATGTGGCCTCTTTTTCAGGTACTCTTTTTTCAGACTAAATTAGCCGTACCACACAACGGGCTTTAAACTCTTTCCATCATCTCAGGGGGCCTCCAGCTCAAAATATGCAGAATTAGATGCCAAATTATTTATAAGGTAGCTTGTGAGTTCAGTGCCTCCAGTACATGTCACCACACTGCAATATTAAAATGACCATTAAGAAGAAGCACGGTCCCAGAGGGACTGGGGATGAGATTGCGCGGAGTTTCCCAACACCAGGGCAGCTTTCTGCCCGCTGCTCCAGCGCCCGCTCCGCCACGGCACGGGGAAGGCTGAATGGAGGACACAGAAGACGGGCCTGCCAAGCCCGGCCTCATCAGCTTAATTTTCAGTTTACAAGAAAAATAAAGTCTGGAAGTTCAAAGGAGTTCATGAAGCTATGCATCATCTGTCTGCTGGCTGCAGAGTCCCAGAGGGACCCTGCCTGCATGGCTTTATTTTAGATGTAGATATTAATCGGAGAAACTGCATAAAGATCATTTATAGAAACACACTACGCTTTAGCACGGAAACTTCACACTCTATCAGCCTTTCTGTGAAAACACTTTTTTTTTTTTTTAATAGCCTATATTAAAACTCCTCGTGGATCGAAGCCTGGTAATTCTGGCTCTTCCCTCACAGAAGTTCTTTAAGGAGTAACTCCAATGGCTTCCATGGAAATGTGAAATCTGTACAAGAAAAGAAAATCATCCCTTCCTCGAGCGTGCAAGCCCATACACATACACACACAATGAGCCTGGATGAAGCGAACCCACAAGAACAGCTAAAGGTGAATAAAAACACCACGTTTGTACACCTCCCGTGCAACTCGACCCTCGTCATGTATTTTGGTGTTTGGATATGTTGGCAGCTGTAATATCTCAGGTTTAATGTCAGCACCTGGTGAACCTGAAGTGCTGTCCCTGAGCCCAGCCTGGGCCCACAGCCCGTTCCCTGGCTGGCATCCCTCGTGCCACTGCGCCGCGAAATAACCCTCAGCGCCCTGCTGCAAGCCCTGGTCTCTTCTCGGCCCTTGAAGCAGCTCCCTGCATTGCTGCTCACCAGGAATATGTCTGTCCTCTGATCCTATCGACAATATCGCATCAAAGAGCTCAATACAGACAAACACGAGTAACCAGTATCTACTTGGCATCTATTCTTCTTGTGAAATTAAAAATTAAAATTAAACCATCGTTATACTCGTATTAAACATCCCGCTGGAATACGCCAAGTGCTTTTAGAACACGCAAAGCTTTAAGCCGAGTTTCAGTGGGGGCAAAGCCCTTGCCACTGGATTCGCAGGCCTGGCACGTTGCACGGCCTCGGCACCAGGGCCTCCAGAGCCGCAGCGTGCCCCCACAGCACCGCGTCCGCCCCAGACCTCCTGCTGTCCCAGCGCGCATCAACCCCGGTGGCAAGGAGGCCACCAGAGCACCAACAGCCAGAGGCAAAGCCTCCACCCTCGTGGCTCCGGGGCGTACGGGAGAGCGGCTGCGGCCGCAGCTCCCCTGGAAGAGCCGAGCGCTGGGTGCCTGCGCCCACACCGAGGGTCCTGGGGGGCTCCAGGCCCTGTGGCACCCGTCCCGGCTGGTGGGCAAGCGAGGCGCACTAGCCCTCGAAATACGTGAGGTCCTGCTGATGTGTGGCGCTGAGCTCCAGATTAAAGTTCCCCAAGCATATGTTGACATGATAGACTATAAAACTATTGTGTAACTAATCATCAGATTAATGGTTTCTAATAGTATATAATTAACGTGACTGGCAGGCTACAAGCCGGTCGTTGTCGACGACACTCAGCAATACGCGGGCTCCGACAAAGCCTTAAACCACTTCCATGACGGCATCGGGGAAGCAGAAAAAATGGTAAAAACCAGAGATTAGAAACACAACGTAACAAAATGAAAACACCTGGAAATGTGCAATTTAACTGAGAAACACGCTTTCAAGCATCAACGTATGAGAAACATCATACTTTTCTGTTTGTTTGCCTAGAGTAACTCCTGTTATCTTGCTCTGGTTGGTGCTGTGGTCGAGCAGCTTCCATTAGCAGTTATCTGGGACACGGCGGGCACAGAAGTTACAAATGCAAGTGGAAATCAACTTCGAGGTTACTTCTGTTGCTCATCTCCAACCAGTCTGGAGACTGGTGAATGCTGCACTTCCGTTGCTTTGGGGCAGTTTGTACACTCCCATTCGGGTTAAACAAATATATTTCTTTTATATACACATTTCCACTCTTTTCTTTTTAAGAAATGTTACCACTGGGCAAAAGCCTCTAGTAAAAAAGCAACCTGTTACGGCGTTGTTACCGGCTTCCTGACAAAAACTCTTCTTTACAATGCATGCAGACAAGCCAAAAAATGGAAACATCCTTCAGCTTCTTCTTGGGGGGGGGAGAGAAAACCATGACAGTCACCGAGCTACGTGGGCATGATCACACAGCAGAGCTGCCCTGGAGCTTAGCGGTTCCCAGGAGGGCTGCACCCACCTCGCAGCCCACCCCAGCCAGGCTCCGGTGCCCAGGCCCCGTCCCCTGGCGCCTGCCTCACCCCGCTCCCTCTCCCCAGCGCCCAGGAAGGGAGCTGGGGGACACTGAGCAGCCCTCGCGGCTGGAAATGAGATGCCATCGCCAAGAGAAAAGCCATGGGTGACTAAATAAGGTCTGTCTGGCTCAGATAGGTGACTGATTTTGCATGGCATGAATATCTCTCAGAGCTCATCGAGTGCAAATATGCCCAAAAGAATGAAAAAACTATCAGACATTTTAAGTCAGGCATCCTAAGGTGCAGTAACGCGTGATATTCCTTAAGGCAGTCACAAAGAAGGATCTTCACGAAAACAAGAAAATACCTTAAGCGCCTCTGCATCGTGCAGACACATTCTCATACTATGGAACAACTCGTCAGTGGGCGTACCGAGCGTCTCCGTTGATGTTGGTGGGATTTGCTCGATTAACACCCCACAGTCGAGGGGGAAAACATCCCCTGTGGGATCCTCACCGTGAATACGGAAAGCTGTAACCCCACAACCTTTGGGAGGCGATCCCAGTGCCGAGCAAGGACACCACACAGCACACACCGTCAAGTTACTCTCGGTAGCACACATCTAATACCCAACTTGGGATTCCGATACTTAAAGCCTGAAACCCAGCCAGCATCGCCCTTACATCCGTACTTTGGGGTGAGCCAGCCGCCTGCGCCCCTCGTGCCCGAGCAGCACAAGGACCCGGAGAGCTGCGGTGGGACACAGACGCTGCCTGCAGGCGTCCTGCACGGCTGCTCCAGGGCTGCAGCACGGCCAGAGTCCTGCTTCCAGGCCCCTAACCTCAAAGTACTCTGGCGCTGCCTTTGTCCACAGATCCCTTTCTGCTTTATTATGCGAGCAGCTCAGTCGGGCACATGGCTGCTGGCAGACGCGCTGTCACTGAACAGGACAGCCAGCTTGGTTTTATTTAATTTTTAGAAACACATTTTCTTCATCTGATGTGTCATTGGCTTTTTAATGCATTGAGGAAAGCCACGTGCAGACTCTTACGCTCCAAAGACAGGCTGTGTCTTCGGAGCATAAGAGGAAAGTCTGCATCTTTGCTCAAAGAAGGGGAACTGGGCATGCTGAGCCTACGACGGTGCCACCTCCTCCAGCCGTGGGAAGCACGAGCGTAGCAGCACATCGCAAGGAAATGACATCCAGAGGCTCTGACAGCTCATTAACAGTGGGACCCCTGCAAGGCTGCATTTGCTTAAACTCACCCAGATCTCAGGCTGGCTTCGTACAGCTTCCAGGTTCTCTGCCACTCCGCTCCTTCCCAGAAGTTACATGAAACCAAAAAATGACAACAAAAAACCCCAAACAAACCCTCCACACACAGAAACCGTATGCCGATAACAACGGCAGGCTGTGTGCGGTGCCAGCCAGGCGGGCACCTCCAGGGCTGGGCGCAGAAACGGGCTGGAGCCCGGGCAGGAGGGGCTGAGGTTATGTGGCAAGGCTCAGAGGTGCAGCAGGACCGCGGCAGAGAAGGGCCCGATGTGCATTCGCCGAACTTGTAATAGCTTTAGGAGTCTGCACCTAATAAGCCCAGATGAGAAGCAGCGCATTCCATGGCACTGCTGAAGTTACTAAGGAAGAGTGAAAAATGGGAGGAAAAATCAAGCTGCTTTTCAGCTGCTCTCTCAAATAAAATAAGATCCTAAATCAAGCTGTCATGGAGTCCCTGTTTGAACCAAGAGGAAGGATACAATAAAGGTCTGTTAGAGACCTGCTACCCACTATTTTATTCTTCATTTTTCTTGTGGGTTCTCACTTTAAGCTCCAATTCGATGATCTGCGCTAAGAAGTCGGCATTTGCTACCATCACCCCAGAGAGGGAGCGAAGATACAATCGTATATATGCAAAATAGGTACCAACTCTGATAACAATACCTTGCCTGTAGGCAAAAATTGACTTTTTAAATGGCAGCCA
Source organism: Nettapus auritus (assembly GCA_011076525.1). Lineage (NCBI taxonomy): Eukaryota > Metazoa > Chordata > Aves > Anseriformes > Anatidae > Nettapus > Nettapus auritus. The sequence continues at coordinate 17,737,834 of CM021775.1, read as the reverse complement.
CTATAATAATGCTAGCCTAAGACCCCACCCTTGCACAAATTTCCTCTGCTTAGTGAAAAACAAGTCACACAATGAAAGGAAAGACGAGGAATTTGGGTAGTGACAACGACAGCACGGGGACCTTTTTAGGGGAAACACAAGACGGTAAAGACAAACCCCACCTGAGGCCACGGAGCCCAGCTTCTCCCCAGGGAGCTCTGGAAGGCCTGGGCAGCCCCAGCAGGCAGCGTGCACCGTGCTGAGGCCACCCCTGTTGTGCCTGTGGCCACCCCCTCCGACAGCACCGCGCTCCGTGGTGGCAGGGCTCGTCCCGGGGAGCCACGCGCAGGCAGCACGGCACGCACAGCCGTTGAATCTTTGCAGCTAGATGAGCATCAATTATGCATTGTATCAAAAAAAATGAAATGCTAGAGCATGGAGCAGGCAATTCAAAGAAGCAGCATGAGCAAAGCAAGTGCCAAAGAAAGGAAAAATATGTCCAAAACTGTCACGGAGCACTCGACAACTTTTCATGTGACACCATCAATCGCCTCTCCTCGCAAAGTTCTTGAATACTTGGGAAGAGATTACAGAAATATTCAAAGATACAATATTTGTATTTTGAATGTTAATTTGACACAAAGGAGTGTGCATGAGGGAATGTTTATAATCAGCACTCCAATAAACTCACAAATGACTCTAGTATTTTATAAGCTTGTTAGAAACAAATCACTCCCTTAGCTTATATTTACTTACTGATGAATCATAAAAGGCCTCAATACACAAAGAGTAAATTCAAAAATGTTTTCCTCTTGTTTTATCTTCTATGACAATACTGAAACCCTCTTGCTCAGGCTGTGAATCCCATCCACGCCCCTCCTGGTTTTATGGCTAAATATCGGTTTCTCCATTGGAGCAGAGGCGATTTTGAACCCCGGTTCCTGCCCCCAGCCCCCCTGTAACACAGCCGCCCCGAGCTGCAGCCGAGCCGAACCAGCTGGAGCTGCCGCCCAGCCTCCTGCTGCCTGGAGAGGGGGCACCGGGGGCACATCCACTCGGGGCTGTTTGCACGGAGATGAAGCTCGGCCCTCGGAACAGGAGAACACACACACCGCCTTCCAGAGAAACGCGAAGAAAGCAAAGCAAAAGTGCACAGGAAGAGATCCTGCAGCATCTAGGCCTCTAGCTGCGAGGGTCCTGAGCGACTGTAGGAACTGCAGAACTCACGGACTGCTCCAGTTGGTTCCCAGAGGCACCAGCAAGGTGCCAAGGCAATACAGGTCCCTGTCACCACCCAAACGTGCTGCACACCCCGGCTGTGCAGCACACCTGTAAGAGGCGCAGCCGAACCCCGCCTGTGGGGTGTTTAAAACCCCGCGGTGCTTTGACACAAGTCACGCTCCGGCGCACAACCTCACACCCATGCCTTCCACACGCGCTGTTCCACACCAGCTCCTCCCAGTACCGCTCCAGCTGCGGGCACAGGAGGCTGGGACGAGCCGCCCACTGCTGGCAGGAGCTGTGCCGTGGCACGAGGCGCGACGCAAAGCCGGGCCCTGTGCACGACCAGCAAGCAGCACGAATGGAGGGAAACAGGGCTGGCAGAACGACACCTCGTTCTTCTAATGTAACTAAGTGCCGCGCGCGGTAATGGGAGTGGTGGGGATACTCAGCTTTATGTGCTTATTTACTGGAAAGAAGGAATATGGGGACATTCCAACGCGCGTTGTTACTTAACGTACAGTTAAGCATTACACAAACATTTTATTGTGGTCTGTAAAGACGATCAATCTACAGTAGTTGAAAACTCACACGCTGCATTCAAGCGTAAGCGCCTGTGGTAGACACAAAAGCAGAGTGACTTTGCAGAAGTCAGCGTAACGCAAGCTTTTATTCTAACAGCCCAGCTGTTTCCTGCACAAACACATCTTCACCATCCTGTGAAGGAGAACCAAACTTCTGTGGGCCAAGCTGGCTGGCCACGTATCAGCTTTTAGCCACGTTAAGATGCTCAAGCTAATAACCACAGCCAGGCTTACCCGTGCCACCAGCCCGCTGCTGCTGCCGGGATGAAACTGTGAGCTCAGGGGTGACGAGGGGAGCTGGTGGCTGCTCACCCAGCTCCTGCTGAGGTGACCTCGGCAGCGACTTGTCAGATTTTGAGGCAGTTCCCGTAAGCCGTCTAGTAGCCTGGCTGGCCTGGTGCTATCCGCAGGATGCCACGAACCACTGCAGCATTTCAGAACACACCAGCAAAGGTTGCTTGAATGCACACAGCTGCATGCTGTTATTAAACATGATTCGGGCATGTATTGAGCCGAGCCGGTTAATCGTTAGGAGCTGTACAGCTCACGGCTCACGCTGCCAGAGCACCTTACAAGGTGCTTTTATTCCTAGAAATTCTGATGGCAGCCACAAGAATAATATTGGCTTTAACTAGTGCATGAGCAACAAAGCATTGTGTGGGAATTTACCAAGAAGGGAAGAGCTGACAGGCGGCACACTTTCAAAACCCACTAATCCAGGCAGAGAGGACCCAGGGCTGCCAAGGAACGGGCAGACAGCTCCTGGGCAGCAGTTCTGCCAGCCTCCGCCAGCTGCAACAGTGGGGACACCTCTGCTCACAGGGCATTTGTAGCATGCCTGCATGCCCAGTGCTGAGCCCAGGGACTGCACCCTCATACCACCTCTTCACGTACCCCATGCCAAGGGGTGTGGGGGATCAGCGCCCGCAGGTGACGATCCCTGAGGTGCCAGCCTGCAGAGAGGGCACCGGGTGAGCCCCAGCCATTTCAACAAACTTTGCATCTCAAATGGCAGCAGGAAAAAACATACGGTTTCTTGGAGAGGAAGAGAATGACAGATGTACACATGGGCATCCAAAACACATGGCAGGAAACGAACAGCTACAGGAAAACCCACGCAGGACATGCCCAGGGTTCTCAAGGAAAACACAGGCAAGACAGCTCCGTGCTGTTCAGCCTGAAGTCACTCGGATTTTTACTATGGCAATGAGGTTGCAATTTTAACATTCTAACTCCACAGTGATGCTATTATAACTGGAACATGAATCTGAGGAGGAAAGTCACATCACAAAGAAAACAGAAAAGTACGTTTTAAGGTGGGGAATGGAGGCAGTAGTCTAAGGGGCAGTACAAAAAGTACACGGGTCTTCAGTTTTACCAGAAGTGTCCCAAGCACACTGACCTCCAGGATACACTTCTGGAATATCCATTTATTTTTGAAAGCTTCTATGGAGAAAATGAGCTCCTTAAAAAAAAGAAGTGTGAAGCAGTGACATTCTGTGATTTCTGTTACTTGTTTTCAGTAAATACATGAAATTTGTGAGCCCAGTTTAGAAGTTCAGTAAGAGCAATGACAAGCAATAGGCACAGGTGAGCTATCACTGCTTGTTAAGGACAGCAGTATGTGTTTCTCGTGATTGCCACATTGCAATCTGGTGAGAAGCAGTAGCCAGTTTTAAGGCAAAAGATACAAGAGGAAAATGTCTAGTGCATCAAATACTTCTGCCAAGAGTGCCCGTACCAAAAATTGCCGCCTCATTGTTTTCACGCGGTCAGTTATTTTCGGTGCTGCGTCTGACGGAGCAGACTCACCTGTGCTTCGCAGCCATCACGATCAAGTGACAACCCAGGCACCTCAGCAGTTGTGTTTCACAGTAAAATCGCTCGGGTAATTAACGCACACAGACAACGTAGCTCCTGGAATATCATTCTTCTCCCACAAACACCCAGCACAGAGCTCCTGTCCTCCCACATCTCTTCCGCCTGCCTCTGGCAGGAACACGTACCGTGGGCAGCAGCACCCCGCTTTAGTCCCAGCACACCAATTCCTGTCTGGGTGCACCCCGTGACAGAGTCCTGGTGCCTGCAGCTGGCAGCAGCCAGACAGCCCAACCGGGGCCACCTCGGGAGGTGCTGAGCAGGGCCCTGCCTGCTGCCTGGGCGCGGGGACGTGGTCGGGTCGCTGCCCGCCACCAGGCCCTCACCTCCTGAGGCAGCCGGAGCAGCAGGAGGCTGTGGCTGTGGCCAAGCCAGGACAGGGTGCCCTGGGCGAGCTGTCCCCGCTAATGCCCATTGTTCCCAGACAATGCGCTGTGAATACTCTTGTTTCCAGGAATGAAAACAAGCCACAACAATGCCGCAGCAGCTGGCCGGACATGCGGGCCCAGGCCAGGTGAACTCTGAGGCGCTGCTCACGGCCCCGCGCCGCCTCTGCGGAAGGAAGCCGGGCCTGCAGCTCTCAGCCGCTGCCAGTCCCCAGCGACTGGCAGGCACCTGGGGCACGAGCAGTGACAACACCAGGGCTTCCAGCAGGGACCTTGCCCGGCCTCAGCGCTGCCGGCAGCCCCACAGCACCCTGCTGCACGCACAGGTGGCCTAGGCGGGGGCTTTGGCAGTGACATGAAAAGCTGATCTAAAGCAAACTCAAAATTGGCGACACTGTTTACACTGTGACTTGTGTACTAGAAACCAGCAATAGCACCTGCTCCTGTTACATGCAAGTGAAATCAGAGAAGCTGCTCCTCTGCTATCTCCTTGCATCACAAATTTGTTTATTTTTCTGGTACGTTTGCCTGTGCCACGCTGGGGTTACCCTGGCGCTCTCCCTTGTCCCCGCCGCCGCGGCGCTTTGTCCGTGGGGACACGAGTGGCAGGCAGCCCCTGCGGCCAGCCTCGCCGCGTGTCCAACGGCAGGAGCGGTGTGAGCCCGGCTGCTGCATCCCTAATCACTACAGGCTCTGCGCCACAGGCTCATGTGTGCGGAGTTTAAGTAGCAAGTGAGGGTTTAAAGTGCTTTTATTGTACCGCTCGGTTTCCTTTTTGCTTTTCAAAACAAAGGACGTATTAATCAATAGATGTTTTTATTAATTATCACCATCATCAAGCCAAGCTCTCCAGTGCCTGCCTGAGTCGTCTTCAGTCCCAGAGCAGAATCTGCCATCTCTTCACCATCCGTAAAGGCTAGTGGTTTGCAGCCTTAAAACACTATTAAAATCCATTCAGTTGGTGTCAAAAGCTCTCCTTCTTTTTGCACCCACCAGTACGACTGTAGTATTCATCAGATTTTACCACCAGGATTAATGTTATAAAATGTCACTTGCTACAGTAAAATTTATCAACGTTATTATATACCATAGAAACTGCCACCACAGACAAATGCACTACATTAAAATTTTGTCTAGAGCTCCCTAGAGGAAACATTTGCTGCAATTTGTATAACAGTTTATATATTTATGCTATTTAATGGTACAAAGCAATAATTATGACTTCATTCACTGATAAGCAACAGCATTATATAAATCAGATGCGGATTTAGAACATGCCAGCTTTGTCACTGGCCTACTACTTGTAAATTATGTTGCTGTTAAAAAAAAAAAAAATCTAAGCAAATATGAGTTAGCAGCAGGAAGCTAATAATGTGCCTCCAGCTGTTCCAGTTAACCTGCAAATGTGGCCATCTGCACCTCAGGAGAAAAAGAAAAGGAGAGATAGAGGGAGGGAGGAAAAAGAGAGAGAGGAGAGGAGCGACCGCCAATGCCAGCACAAAGCCTGGGCCCAGAGCAGTAGGAGTGACCTTGCTCCTTGTGACCAGACAAGCACATATTCAAAATCAGAAAAGTTACCAAAGAATAAAGGACCTTTTCTCCCCTAGACCTATGGAAAAAAAAAAAAAAAAAAAAAAAGAAAAGAAAAAAAAAATTAGAAAAATCTTTTCCACTGCCTTTTTTCTAGAACAGGCTGTCTTTCACCTCTGGGGTTATTATTTACTGCATTGCAGGTTTGTCCAATGAGCAGGTTTTCCTTACAACTTCAGCCTTTCATTTTTACTTTTTAACACCTCTTCACAGACCCATCTTGTATTATTAAAAAAAAAAATAGTGGTCATTGTAATAGATTTATTCCTGCTTCAGACAGTTTAAAATGGATCCGCAGGGCACAAAGACAGAGATATCAAACAAGACCGAAATTCTCAGATAGCAAGTCACAGATCTTCCTGCGCACAGCAGCTTCAGTCCTGCCTTTGGATTCACGGGGATGAGGTGTCCCTAGGACGTGCGAGTAGTGTTCACTCAAAGCTTATTTTATAAGAGACCTCTATGAAATCTGGGTCACAAGGAGCTGTCACAAAATATTCCCTTTGACATTTATCCACAGACGGAAGGCACAGTGGCTGAAAGTGCATGTCCTGCATGTGGTTACACTTCGGTAATTTGGCAGTGGTCTAACGCTAAAAATTCTCCAAGATTCTTGTTACTAAGGCCCCCCCCAGCACCCCTATTAGATGAGGACAGGGAGAGCATCAAGGGATTTAAAAACATTTTTTGTTTTAAGGTCTGACTGTAAACCAACATGCCTGAATCCCGTGAAGGGTGCCAGGGTGGCCGGCACACCTCGCTGGAGCAGCACAGTGCCCGTGGGCTGCAAACCAGCCCTCGCCCCAACAAACCTTGCTCTGATGCAGGTTAACGAAGCGGTGCTTGGCCTTGTGATGCTTCAGTAGGCTCAGGACCATCATCGGCCTGAAATTAAGGAAAATCACCTTGCTTCTTCCAAATTTAAGCAATCCACATCTTTTGTTTAATCGGTTTAGGTAACTGAACTGCTGCAGGCAGATGTGCATCATAATTTCAATAACACTCTCCAAATGCCGAGAGCCACCCACTACCGAGCCATGCAGGCGCTGGTGGTGCAGGTAGGCAGCGTGGCCTCCTGTGCAGAGCACATCGGGGTCACAGAACACGGGATCTGCTTCCCAGCAGCGCTGGAGGCAGCCCACGGCTATTATTAGATTTTTACCAAGGAAACATGATTTATCTTCATTCCAATTTTTGTAACTATAATTCGTTCCAATGCTAACCCCATTTACAGGGATTTATAGCTCACTTGAAAGATTAATTTAGGCATACATAATTTCCAAAGAAAAAAAATGTTTGTTTTTTTTCTTGGAAATGATGAATTTGCTTTAAACTGATCAGCTGTAATAGTGTTAGGGTATGCGTTTGCTTTTAAAGCCTCCTTTAATGATGTGTCTGTTTAGAAGAGTTTTGTGACCCCTTGCCATGTAACGTCGACTAGCCTGTGGTATTTTCAAGTGAAATACCTCACCCTGTTGGTGCATGCAAAGCAGTAACTATACTTTTTTTCTTCAAACATTTACATTGCACTTTGGGGGTGCTGGTGTATATGATAAAAACTGTAATTTGCAAGAGGCTAAAAAAAACCACAGTTGCATGATGAGTCAGGAAGTTACCAGCATTTACCCTTTGAGTCGTGCTAACCAATGTGAAGTGCCAGAAGTGTGCTCAGGGAAAGGCATTAGCCAACTCTCCAGAGGAAAATAAGTATTCTGGGTAAGCCTGTAGCTTCATCTGGCCTTTCCAAAAATAATTTAATCTAGAAATTGCCACATCTTTGAAATCAGCTAGGGTAACACTGAGCTTCCCAATACCAGGGTATCTGCAACAGCAAAAGCAAATGCTGCAAGTGCTTCGAGTACACAGAATTAGCGGAACATTTTGTGCACCATAGCACAGACCTGGTGTCTAACGGAGTTCCACTTAATTACAACAAACCTCAGTTTGGTCCACTGGTATCTTCAGCAGCAGGTAGCACGTGGCTGATAAGCAAAGACATGAAATTAATACCTGCTCACGTGGCCCTTACTCATCAAGACTGGCGATTAACAAGTCATGTCTCACAAATTCTGCAGAGCTGTGTACGCAGTTCCTCTAATGCCTTATCTTACCAAATTTTGAACGCTCCTTTCTAATAGGACGCCATAATCTGCTTTCTGTCCAGATCTGTTCACTGCTAAAAATAGCACCAAAAAAGTACAAGATCCTAGATATATGCAAGCAACTAGTAATCCTCATCTATAAAGAAACCCTTTCACACTGTCTCGATGAACTAGGAACTAAGATCAGATGGTCTGCACATGACCATTAGGAACGTGAGAAGCAGGTGGAAAGGGGGACAAACAGGTATTTTCAAAGCCATTAAGAAAAATATGCTTAAACCACCTTGTTCATAAATGTCAAACCACATACTTAATAATTTATTTAGTTTTGTCAGAATACTTCTGCTCCCCTCCTGGTCCATGGGGGCAGCAGCAGAAATAAGCGAACCACATCCCTCGGAGATGCCTGCACCTCCTGCCTCTCCTCAGCCATGGGAGGTCTCCCTCTCACTCGTGCTCCTGACGCGCATAGGGCTTCATTTGCTTCCTGGTGCTCAGTGGGAGCGACTGAAGCAAGCTCTGAAACTTGGCAAGAAAAAAGTTTGACCAGAAGCATTTAACTCACAAAGAGATAGGATGAGAAAGGTCAAAAGACATGGTCAAATGAAAGACCTTCCAATACCTCAGCGGTGCCCCAACCGTGGAGACAACAACAACACATTTACATCACACAGGTGAACAAAGCAAGCCATCCATCACCCTCATGCACACACTTGGGTATGTCTGCAAATTATTTTTGGGGTGATAGAGTTAAAGTAAAAATACCTACGAGTTTACACAGCTAATGCTGTGACATCTGCATTCTCCTTATTGACTTGAACAATTTGATCCAGAATTATTATGCAAGCAGCAGAAATGCAGCATGAATTTTTAATAGCAGCATGTGCGTGGAAGAGAACAAAAGTTCATAAAATATGTTAAAGTGCCTTCCATAATACTGGTTTATGTAGCTCTCCACAAAAAAATAGGCACTCTAAACTACAGCTGTTAATCCTGACAATTTACAACCCATCATAACTCACTCCTACCTTACGGAGGAACCCGTCTCTAAAACACAAGTGATCTTGCCATCACAGATGAACTCCAATACGCAAGTACAATGGGATAAGTTTCACGGTGTCAGCCCTAATTTCCAGCCTTGACTTTGATTTCCCCTGCCTTGGTGGGTTCCAGTCAGACCCTCAGTGTTACTCTAATGTAGCTTTTTTGTGGTTTTAATATGAATATTGTGTCAAGGATCTGAGATATTAAGAATGACAATACATTATTATTGCAGCAGGGAAATCTCCAGAGTCCTAGAAGTAGGATTTTGAAAACCACAGTCAAAAATCAATAGTAATCCACAAGAATTCATAAAGGAAACATGTCAGTCAGCATCTTTGAAGACAAATCTTAAATTTTCTCTTAAGCAGACCGGACAAATACAAGTCGTTTAGAGGAGGCGTGCGTGCCCCCGCTTTTGGGGCTGCGGGAGGGGGCCGGCCTCATTCAGCAGCCCCCAGGGCACCGTCACCCCTCTCTGCCCCAGCCCCAGGCCAGCCCCAGCCTGCCCGAGTCGGCGCGGCCCGGCTGTGCGGGCAGGGGGGATGCTGGCGCTGCATCCTTGGCACTGCCTGCTCCCAGCAGAGACCCGGCTCCTCCCTCTACAGCAGCCATCCTCCAGGACGTAGGGAAAAACCAGCTCATCTGCGCTCCCTGATAAATGTGATAATGAGAAGAAATGCTAAGAATTGTACACGCGATCCTTTGATGAATTCACAGCCAGACATCTGTTTGCGAGGTAGCTGGCTTGCCTGCTTCCTTCAGCAACAGGACTTATTACTGCTTGGGTTTGATTTACATAACCAAAAATACCCACAAAATTAATTAATTAAAAACTTCACTTGCACACAGCACCGTATGCATCAGTACAATGTTACCAAAGCATCCTAATCCTCCTCTCAGGAAGAAGCCTGCTTAACTCGCGCAGATAACAGGAGGTATCGCACACAGAAGCGAGCGCAAGGCGGACACAAACGGACGGCCTTTGCCATCCGAAACGTGTGGGGAGCAGGTACGTCGGGACGGGCTTAGGGCTTGGTCCCATCGTTCAGATCGCTCGCCTACACTCGGAACGCTGATTTTTTTTTAAAGAAAAAACAACCTGCAAGGAGCTGGAGATGAATGGCCTTGCTCTCTTAAGTTAAGAATATGTAGCAGTGCTCAGCGGGAGACAGAAATCTTCCTCTGGCCTTCAGCCTCCTGCACGATTTGCATGGCACAAAAGCTGGGTTTGACTCGCAGAAGAGGTGGAGTTATAAGCAAAGGAAGCACGTGATGTTTCGAGTCCAAATCCAGTAAAAGACATCAAGAGCTGGCCAAACGCTCTCAGTACCTTCCCATAGTCTAGACAGCCCACAGGCTTTCCCACTGCTACTCAAAACACCCCCAAAAATATCTGTTGTGGTTTTGGAGGAGCAAGGCCAGAGGAGCTCGTGCTGATGGTGGCAGAGGGGTTTCAGTTCCCGTTTCAGAGACTTGAAAACTGTTTTAAAGGGAAGTAAATCATGGTCCCTGGCTGAGAGATACAGGGTCACTATTTAACGGCTGAGGAGAATCCATCAGCGAGGGCACCAAGGACTTCTGCGGTGCCCGAAGTCCTCTGTCTCTGGTGGCATTTCTAGTCGAGGCTGTGGGGAACACCCCTAGAAACTGTGGCAGTCTTTCAGGTCAACAGCTAACACCGTTTACTGTACGTCTGCTATTTATTATGCACATTATTTATTAATTTATGTAGATTAGTAGACTGCATGACCGAAAACATGTCATCAGCAACGAAGGGCATCCAAGCCTGCAGGAAAGGCTTGATCCAAAATTGGTTTCAGTCCTCGAAAGATTTTTTTTTTTGATTTTTTTTTAAACCAGTTCCAGTGAATCTTGGTTCAGGCCCTGAAGGCGCTTAGAGGAGTTGCTCTTACTGCAGTAGTCACAGCAGAGATAGCTGAAATCTCCATTACAATGGCTCTGTCACAGGTACTGCAGAAAGACAAATTCATTTAGGGAGCCCTATTGATACTTGATTTGTTAGATCTCAATTGCAGAAGTCTCCAAAGTGCGATGTTACAGTACTAAAAAATCGTTTAAGCTTACATTCACCACTCTGCTGCATGTATCAGCCCAAATGCAAAGGATCAGTTCTCCTCTCCCAGGGTGAAAACCTTTACCATGTGTAACTGGTACTGATCTACAAGACAAAATCTTATAAAAGCTTTTTATGTGCATTGTTTTCAAGGTAAGGAAGAATTTACACCATCAACCCACTGACAGCTCAAATTTAGCCTGCTGGCACATACTGCTATACATCTGTGCTTCCCCCACCCCCCGCACCTAGTTATTCCTGAGACAGCAGCACCCACTTCAAGAATTATTATTTTTTCCTTCTTTTCATCAGAGCAAATTAGGAATAACCTCACTAAAGCCAACACGGCTACATTGATGAAAAAATTAATCAGCAATGGACTCACACCCGGGGATTTTCTCAAAAATTTGACAGATCTGTTAGTGCTGAATCTCGATGTGCCCTAGTTACCAGATGCGAGTTGGAAGGGCGTTAAAAGGACAATAGATGTGCTAATGTTTCCTAACTAAAGTTAGAAAATATCCTGACAAAAGTAACATTTCTAAGATATCCCAAAGCAAAAAATCCTCTTGAATCTTAGTTTGAACGCTTCTTTTTGCTGAATCGTCTGTTTCTCTCTCTTCTTTAGCACTCGGAGCTAAACTCCCAAACCTGAGATGCTCATTGTCAATAAACACCGTGCAAAAACCACATCAATAAAGGGGAGCAGCAAAATTAGCTGCTTGCAGTTACTGCCTTATCCACAAGAGAGCACAGTAACCTGAGCACATCCCCATTCCTTTGTAAATGCCTAGCGTACATACAGAGCACCGTATAACTCAAAAATTATAATTAAAATGTCTTAGCTCCTGTATTTATAGTAACATTTAAACTACTGTGCTTTCTTGAAGTCAGAGTCATTTACTTGAGAACAGCACACTTTATGGTGAACAGATCTTTGAAACTATACCACGGGGATATGGCACAGCCACATGTAACTCAATATATGTCAACAGCTGTAAAAATATTGGTAGGAGAAGGGAAGAAAAAGCCATGAGCACAGATCAAGTGCCCCGTCTCTCACATCTGACTGTTTGCAGATTCTCCCTCCCACCTCTCCTCCCTCCCCCCCATCACTCCCCCCCCCAAATAATTGGGCAATTTTGGTGCAAGCTGTCATAAAAGCCAAGGCTTCTTTGAGGTTGAATGATCAAAAAGGTTATAAATGAAAATGATTTCAATGTTGGAGGCCTAGCGAGTGACCAAGGCACTTTCTGTAGCAGAAGGGTTTGTTCTAATCTTACCAACTGCACGCTTTCGTCAGAGCATATTCCTAGGGAGTTCACAGCTCCCCAGGGCGAAGCTACAGTAAATTCTGACTAATCCCCTCTGCATACAAATGAGCCCCTGGTAAGAGAAACTGCAGGGTCAGACAGCTTATGCACAGCACTGATTCTCCAGGTCTGCGCCTTCAGCAAAGCAAACAAAATGGCACTGTATTTTTATTATTATTATTATTATTTTCAATGGGACATGGTTCCCGAAAAACAAAGGCTTAAATCCCAAAAAGCTGAACAGGCTGAGGAAAGGGGGAAAAGAGCACGGAGAGAAGAGAGCCCGTCTCCTCTCATGTGCCCAGGCAGCAGGGCAAACAGACAATATAATCTGTTCGGGAAATTAATGAATTTAAACTTTTGCTTGATTAAAGGTGTGGTAGATTTGGACTACAATTCAACGTAAAAGGAACATGGGCACAAGATAAAATATTCATTAGCCTATTATGAAAAGCAAGATCTAATCCTGCACCTTCATTGGCTGGCATCACCGTATCAAGACACTATATAGAGCACAGAGTCATTTATATTCATTCCCTGGCATTTCAAGCAAGTCTTTAAATGTTAAATTCTGGCCCTATTGCTGCTTTAAAAGTCTTAAGCGTTGCTTAGTGCATGATGTGATTAATTTTTCCAGCTGTGCATTATTTAATCACTAAGTATATATTTGTTACAATCATTAACTCTTGATAACATGGGGTACTTGTTTCATCAAAGTTTCTTTGAACCGTTGGGAGGTACCGGAGAAGAGCAGCTGGTGCTGATGGCACCAAGTACCCCAGCACTGGGGAGCAGAAGAGCTCAGGGCTGCAGGGGACCCCCCCTGGGGGAGCCCTGTGCTGCCAGGGATGTGGTGAGAGCGTTGGGCACTCCTGGGACAAGACACCGAGGGCTCTCAGTGCCAACCACACAGCTTTTCTTTGTGTGCCTGCAGAAACTCTCCTGCCTTTGGATATACAGGGAGCCTGTGCTGGTTGTGCTCTGCAGCCACCTGGTGCTGCTCAGCACAGACACCATCCTGTGACCTTGCATGCAGTGTTATAATATGCAATGTTTAATATTCACGTGTTCCCATTTCATACAGACGTGCAGTCAAGATGTAGACTTTGGTTCAATTTCATGGTCGCAAATGTGGAGTTTCTTGGAGATGATTCTGCAAACTATAGAGACAGTGGAATGCCCTACAATTAGAAGCTTTGGGTTAGATTCCCCCATAAATTTATTCTTTATAAGCATTTTCTAATATTTTCTGTGCTAAAATTGACTTGTTTGAACCTTGCAAGCTCACTCCAAAACTTCCTAGCTAAAGCACATGTCTGTGCAGTGTGGGGATATTAGGAAATAATAGAACCAAGCAACCCCAAGGTGCTGGCTAAGGAAACGCTGCTGAAAAGCCAATGCAATGGAGCCTTAACGTGCTACGTAGAAGGATCTGCACCAAGCCCACGCTCCACCCCAGCCCTGGGGAAGTGTGGGCACAGGAGGACTGCAAAAGGCTCCATCCAGCTATGCTCTGGTGTGCCCGGGAGGACAGGAGGGCTTGCAGACGCACACAGCTCCCCGCGTGCCAGGCCGGACCCCGCCAGCTGTCCCACGCCCCCCACCAACCTCTCTGTACTTTTGGGGTGCTGGGGAGCTCCTGCCAGCGGGCCTGCAGCAGCAGGGCCTTCCGCAGTTAAAAAAAAAAAAGGCGTTTTCAAGCAGCAGCACTCCCATCTAGATGCCATGAGACAATATTAAATGTTTTGCGCTGTGCTTCAGCCATAAGGAATTGTAATCTATAAAAGGCACCGCTGCACTGGAGGGGGGAGTACGTACCACTCCATGGAAAAAAATGTCTCCCATCGCAATCAGGAAACTGTGTTACAGGGATGACCTTCTGACACAAAGCACAAATCTATCAGTTTGCCACTTTTTGCATGCTTCTGGTATTTATCTGTTCTGCACTCCCAACTCATCTTTTAATTAGACAAACTCTCCTGAAAGTCAACAAGAGTTTTGTCTGACAGAGGGCTGGGTTCAGGCATAATTGGATCATAATTCCAGGGGTAACAAAGGATAAAATCTAGTTCTACATAGGCACCAAAAATGCAGGACCTTTGAAACATTAAAATGCAGCATTTGAGTGGGGAGCTGCAGCAGGGGCTCTGCCGTCTCCCCGGGGAGGAAATGCTGAGCTCCTCCATCTGCGGACCCAAAGGCAACGCTAACAGGAGCGCTCGGCAGATATCGACGTGTGCCACTGCCCAGCCACGTGAGCCGGAAAAGGATGCACAAGAATAATAGTTAATCAATGGCATAACTCAATGCCGCATCATTAGTGAATTCAACGGTAATTTTGAAATACCACTGAAATTACACAAATAAGCTAAGATCGGTTTCACAACACACCTACAAGGCAAGTTCAAGCCTAATTATGCTTGAAGAGAAGTCAACGCTGAGACACACAGCGTGAGGGAGGAGTTGTTTTGATTCTTTCTAGTCCTGAACACAGAAGAAGGCACAAATCGTTGGACAGCCCAGGCCACAGGGTCAAAGTGTGGCAGCTTTAACGGAGAGCAATCTGCCGTGAGGCTGAACCACGAAGTGTCTGTGGAGCAGGAACGTATGGCAAACGCCTTACAGCGAGCACTATACCTGCGCTTCACAAGAATGCACATATTTAAAATTCTGACAGAATAAATAAGGCTCCTTAGTGACCCATAGGGTGAATTCTCTTTCAGAAAGGGAGAAGTTGCTGAAAGCCAAGTTCTTGCTGCCGAATTCCTGGACACAGTTTCCAACTATTCCAATCAAGCAGCTCTGTGGTTGGGCTGGGATTTCAAACTTGCCACAGTATGAAGTCCAGTTTGGGCTATATTCCCTTCCCTCTCTCAGCTTGATGAAGGCTTCCCCGCAAAATCAAAAGGCTTACTGTCAAGTTTTCGATTGGTCTGGGCTTCATGCTATCATGTGTGTGGTGATGGCAAGGAATATGAATGCGGCTCTGGCTCCACCATGGGGCCTTGAGGTTTCGTCCAATTCATCCAGGGACCTTATGAAAGTAGAGCGGGTCTCTTTTCATGTATATTCCGACTGCTGAAATTCCCTAGACGCACTGCAGTGTGCAAACGCGGTGTAAAAAAGAACAATAGCTTGAGAAAAACTGAGGCAAGTCTACTGAGTATGCTTAAGATAAACCAGCAGAGCTAATGCAAAAAAAAAAAAAAAAAAGACATTCCTCTGCATTCATAACTTAATGAAAATAAAAAAATAAAACCTTTTAGAAGCAGAGAATTCTGCATATTGGCACATGTAAAACTGCCATGTCAACTTACAAAAATTGATGCAAGTCTCCAAAATGTAAATATATAATATCCTGCCTCTCATATGTTTAGCTGAGATTAGATAGCTACAGATACTCTGAACCTTTCAAAAATACATTAACTCTGTTTGCACACCAATTCGTTTGAGCATCATGGTCTATGTCAAGAAGTGGTCTATGGTAGAAACAAGTTAACATAGAACTGAAATGCAACAGCGACACAGGCTGCAGCATACCATTCCTACACTGAGCGAGGGAAATCCAGAACAATTCAAGCTATTCCTTCAAATAACAGCTGCTAAAAGAATAAATATTTGTTAGGCATTTTTGTTTGTTTATTATTGCTAATAATACAATACAATATTCCCTTCTCGAAGAGCATCCAAACAGTACCAAGCTTTGTCTCCACGAGCTGTGATATATTCTGCATCTCAGGCACATAATGCATTTTAACTGTGCTATATATCATTTACTTTTCCTAACAAGAAACTTTGTAATGCATGCATTTATTGCAATTACATTAACTAAGAACATTCATCACATTGGTTTCAAAATCTCAAGTACAATATAATGCTCAATCATTAGCTCTTAATACATTTAGGTATCAGCTTTTTACAAGTCCTTTCTGCAGAGTCTTTGTGAACAGTGGACTAACTAACTGACCTTGCTCTACAAGCAGCTGGAAGCCTTGTTATTCCAGGAATTTCTCAAGGGCCGGTAAAAGTCACTCATTTGACTCTACTCTAGGCCAAAAACACGTGTGCCCCACGTTCACAACGCAAGAGAGCTCTGAGTTACCACTTACTCCACACAGAATGGGAAGCTCGATATAAAAATTTCTTACTTGCCCTGTTTGGCAATTCACAGCAAAAGCCGAGTGGAGTGTTTTGAGTTACTTCCTCTCTGTACTTAATGGTTGATCACTGAATTTGCATTAGCTCTGTTCTGCCAGACAAGTGACAGCCACCTTTCACCACTGCACGTAACACTAAATAACAGAATAAACGCGTACACGGACACACACGCAGCATCCCACAGAGGAGCGTCACCTCAGACACGTATAACATTAAGAACAGCCACCTCAGAATGAGCTCACGTCAAACTTCAGGTCTAGGGTCCCAAAGAAAATGACTGGTTTTGAGTAGAGTATTCTGGAAGACCATTGATTTAATCCATCTGCACTGCTGGAATGATGCTCTCTGTACAAGCCACAGCCAGATCTCACTGGCTTTACCATACCTTCCAACTCATTATGAACATCTGTTTATATCCAAAGTTCTCCCCGCTTTATATAAAAAATAGGCTCACGTATGCCAACTAATGTTGGATGATGCTGGAGAAAACGTTGGATGGTTTTGGATAAGCAAGGGCAGTAGAACCAGGCACCTACGGCATTAACCTAACTAATTACTGATAGCCGTTCTTTAGCTGAAGAAAACAAGTTCTTCTTTTTTTGCAGGGTTCTTTCCCAAATCAGAGTGTTACTGAAGTAACCAAGAGTTGTCATATTGTTTTCACTGGTACACTGATAAATCCTCACGGTATACCCTACTTCCCACTATGATCCTTTCCTTTCTGCCAAGCTGGAAATTCATTATGCACTATACATGAGAAAGCAAGCGAGAGGGCATACTTTCAAATTCATATCATACATTTCTGATAAGAACTGAAACACTGTTGCATCTGAACTCCAGCAAATTATTCATACTATACACTATATAGAGACAAAAATCAGTATTTTAAACAAACATTTTTGAATATTTTATTTTAAATAAACCAGGGACAAATCTGGTTTAGCCGCTTGTGGGCAATACCGCGAGACAGTCAGTTAACTACAAGTGAGCAGGGGCAGATCAGTTGCAACCAGACAGGCAAATTAAATGAAAAATGGGTACTAGGGTTCGCAGAAGCCAAAGTATGTCAATGTGACATTATTAATTCATAGTCTTTGCTCAGTTGTTCATGAATGACCCTCTGCATTAAAAATTGAGAAACGAGTCAGAAGCCAGCATGTACCAAGGACAAGACGGCTACTCTCGCCCGTGGAAGCGGAAGGCGACCAAAAGGCTGGGTTCGTTTGTGGTCAGTTCATTTGTGTTCGTTGTGACATGGTCAAACAGACCAAAAACAGACACACTCCTGCGGAGAAGCGGGCACTGGATGTGGCACGGCCATCCAGAGCGGAGTGGTGCTAAAAAACTTCCATCCAGAGTTTTTTTGCTCCCCAAACACCTGGCTAATGGGGAACACCAGGAATTAGAGGATGGGTCGTAAGGATTCCTGGTCTTCCAACTAGCTCCCCGCCGGCTGCAGATTTACACCAGCGTGCTCCCTGGGGACGGGCTACACTTCCAGTTCACTACCAGCACAAGGCAACCGTGTGAGCTGATCGCTCAGATGTGCACCAGTTCAAGAATACTCATATTCTGTTTATTTGCCAGGGAGAGACACAAGTACAGAGAAAAGGATTATTTTTGCAGCGCCACGGAGTAGCAGCCTCTGACTGAACATGCCCCTCCTTGATCCTTGAAAATTACCTCCCTACCTTCCCTAGCGTCACACCGCTGAAGCCCCAGCCTGCCACGGAACTAACTCCTGCCCATATTTGATTAATAACCAGATGCCTTCTTTTAAAATATAACTTTTCTTTAAGTTACATCCTTTTCTTTAGTTTTCAGTTGGAAACTTGGCCTAAATGACAGCTGTGTAGGCCTCACCCCAGCTCGGCTCAGCAGGAGCTCTAATGTACTTCATTCTGGGGCTGGGAGCCGCTTTTAATCTATCAGCACGACTCCGCAGCTGCTGTAAGCTAGCTGAAAATTGTCTGCATACACAGGGTTTAAAATTTTGTAACCCTTTTGGTGCAACTTGCGTTTAGGCAGGAACTCAGAAACACAGCCACCGAGGTCTCTGGAGAGTTAGAGGAAGGCTGGAGACGAGAGTTGGCAGGGCTGGGAGGACAAGCCGGAGACCTCTGAGCAGATCAGGAGTTTTCCTGAGTTCACAAGTTCAAATACCAATTTCCAGTAACTGTTTGAATGGATTTAGCCTTGCTGCAAGTCCAACAATTGGACTACAAACCAGGCACATAAATATTCCCGCTCTACACTAGATGCCTGTAGCAATTAAAAACATCTCTGAGTATTTTTAATAGCGATTTGCTTATGATTTGACTCTTGTTTACAGTTTTAAGAAACTGAATAAACATTACGTCCTCTTGCATGAAAGCATGCTGCAGAGCAGTTACTTCACATACGCAACACAAACTTCAAATACTCAAAGGAAAATGCAACTGTGTAGAAGTGTTAAAACTGCTACTGCCACCAGCAGAAACTACCCACAGTGCAGTAACTCAGCGTCATCTATTCCAGCGGGACTTGGAGAGGACGGATATGGAACTATTGCCAAATATTTACACTTACAACTCTTACAAAATATCCCGAGTCCCTAAGGGATTGAGCATAATCTCACATGTCAACAGCCACCACCAACAAAATCCTTAAATATGGCTGCAACATGTTTTCACAAAACTTTCCTGTGGTTGCTTGCTTTGCGTTGTAGCGAAGACGGCACAGATCCCTCTCTCCGAGGTGAGCGCGGCCCCGTGGCTGACGGGCTCGGTGGGCTGTGGGCACTGCTGGCCGTGCTTCTCCCCTCTGGGTAAGAAGCTCAGCGGGGCCGCCGCTCGCCACACATGCACCAAACACCCCACGCACCGAGTCCTGCGGTTCGGTGCCGAGGGCTCGCCTGATGTTTTCATCATCTCGGGGCAAGAAGACAGGGTAGTGGCGAACGCCCTAAAATTTTCGATGCGGAGCTCTGTGGGAAGCGACCTCGCAGAACTCCATCAGCTCCACCAGCACGGGCAGCCCTTCCAGCCTGCCCACAAGCACGCTTTCTTTGAATAGGCAAGGCCTGAAGCTGCTCCTCCTGTTATGATGCTCTGCGAAAGGTTCAGTCAGAAGGGTTCAAGCGTCTGCGCAGAGCAGAAGCAGTTGCACATGGCTGCTGCTCAGCAGGGCCCTCTTGCCAGAGCCTGCCCAGCGGAGGCTCACAGGGATGCGGCACCAACCTCCCACAGAGCATGTGGAACAGCTTTCAAAGGTCTTCAGTAATTTAAGTCGCAACTAACTTCATGGAGACTTTCACGAGCACATCTCCTAACCGAAGAGTATTCCCATGCTGATTTTCCACCTTCACCAAGCACTGGAGATACTCAGTAAAAACAAAACAGTAAAAATCAGAAGACCTATTCCACCATCTTATAATTACCGTTTCTCTTAAGAGAAAGCCTGTAGCTTTTTTTTTGAAACCAAACAGAAACAGTTCAGCAGAGAGCCACTGCAGGCTGGAAAGCAGAAAGCAGGGGTTTGGGGTTCTGCCTGCCGCGGGGTGCCCCAGAAGGGGCTCTCTTCCTGCAGAGGAGGTGCCACGGCCGCGGGCTGGTGGCTGCCGGGTCCTCCTGGAAGCTCCATTTGTCTTGGCAGCGTTCTCCTCCATGGATTTGAGGGGCCCCTTCTTGTACTGACTTTGCTTTTTTTGTATTTGCTAACTTCTTTTCTTCCTCACTCCGTGTGTTAATTGCCCTTCTCTGCTGAGGTCACTTGGGTTTGCCTTTGTGCCAAATCCTTTTGTTCCAGTTGGTGGTCTGTTTGGCCTGGTCGAACCTTTATACTTGACTTGAGTTTATTGTGTGATTTCATTGTGCAGTGCTTGCAGACTGACCAATTGGCCCATTATAAAGGTATTAAATTCGGTGCAGTTGTGCACGTGTACACGAACACACACCTCTTTCCTATGCTTTACTTCCTTCCGTACCATCTGCACTGGAGCAGGGTCCTGTGCTGCGGAAGCTTTGCCTTAGCTCCTCCGCTTTAACGACTATAATCCACAAGGAGCTGTAAAAACAGCCAGCGCCGTGCCCAGTCCCCCAGCTGCCAAATGTGCTCCATGCTCCAAGACAAGAATTGAGAAAGGTAACATTACCTAAAATTCACCTCTGTTCCACAAAGCACCGCCTCTAAGCGCCCACGAGCTTTTAAAAAGGGCCAGAAAAAAACACAACACTGAAATCAAAGGCCAATTCCAAAATCGCAGATTCCTAGAAGAATTGATACAGCAGCAGCTGTATCTCTTTCATTTGAGTAATTATCATATAATTAAGTGCATGAATTACAAGAGAGCCAAGGCATTAAATTAAAATATTTAATGCTTGTAAATCTGAAAATGATTACTGTGCTGATGTGCAGCTACTGAGCAGTGAAGCTAATGGCAACATGACAGTACCACCAGCCTCCCATTAGTCTGTTCTAGCCTAGAGAAGGCAACCAAATGTGGAATTCTTTTGCTGAGGAGGAAAATTACTTTCAGCACTTTAAAAATAACAACTGATCCTTAGAAATCGTGCACCCTAAGTAGTGAAAGCAAAAGAGAAAAGGAGAAAGAAATCTCTGAGCTGAAGTGTAATCTTTAATCTCACACATGCAAACAGATTAAAAGCAGAGCCATCTCAGTGAGATCCCGCAGAAAGCTGGACAGCCGTTCCCCAGACTTTATTTACCTTGGGTCATCGTACATTACCCAAATTTAGCTTTGCCCAAGCTCAGTCAGCAGCTTGCAGGACGGAGCTTTCAGCAATTCAGATAAAAGAGATAGCCGGAGATCTCTGCTCAGGGCATCTTCGTAACTAGACACCTGATGGAAGGAGTCCTTGGCACGACAAAGCTCTTGAGATTTGGGGGCAAGGTGTTTGCACTTCCCTGAAAAAGGTGGCATGTTAAAATTCTTTACGAAGGCGCAGAGGAGCCCACTCCCGTTTCCCCAGCACGTCATTTCTGTTCGCATAAATAAGCCAGG
The DNA here is from genome assembly GCA_011076525.1 of Nettapus auritus. Taxonomy (NCBI): domain Eukaryota; kingdom Metazoa; phylum Chordata; class Aves; order Anseriformes; family Anatidae; genus Nettapus; species Nettapus auritus. Next base: position 17,716,503 of record CM021775.1, on the reverse strand, counting down.
AGTGGACATTGCCTTAGGCCAAGAGAGAGCCACAGGCAGCACAGGAGCTGGGCCCAAGCCAGATCCCTGCAGGTCTCCAGGTGCTGAGAGAAATTCGGGGACATTTCTGGACGGGAGATGTCCTCCTGTGTCCTTCCTGCAGGACGTGCCCCGGGGATGCGCCGAGCCCGTCCCTCGGCTGGCTCTGCCTCCTGCCGCGGGCTGGTGCTGCCTCCGCTGCAAGGACACGGACGTGGCCTCAGCGCATCGCCAGGCTCGGGGGCTCAACCCCTCGTCTCAGATCTTTGTGGATGTACAAATCAGCAAAAAAACTATAGAGCCGTTAACACTGCAGGTATGGACACAATAAATAGGACAAGTTATCTAACTGAAAACGAATCGTCGCCATGAGCAGCCTACCACGGGATCCCTTCCAGATCACAAGCTCACAACCAGTAACCTTAAAAAAGGAAATACACATCTAGCACGTGTTTGCTATCTGACAGAGTACCTCAGAAGTGTCCCTAAGCTCTTCCAGTGCTTCGGATCAGGGCTCTTCCTGAAACCCCCCAAAGCCACCAAGACCTAGGCACCTGGCAGCCTCAGGGAGCTGTAGCCCTTAATTAACACGGGGAGAGGTGATCCTTAACTCAGGTACCGACCGACTGGCTTTTAATTACAGCAACCGGAAAAAAGGAAAGGGCACTTTCAAGGTGTTGCCTAAAGGACATTTAATATTCTTTTACGGAAGAAAGTGGTACAGAAATAGATCTAATGAGAATATTTGATTTCTTTTCTTGACAATACTCCCTACCTTTTGATCTCCTGCCCCAGTGCCATTTCTCACCTAGAGTCCTTTGTGCCAAAATTCCTTTTTTTTTCCCCCAGGCTCGCCTGTCAGTTGTGTCTCCTGTAACTTGGAACGACAGCAACAGAAATCAGTAAGAGCAGGTGAGGACCTACGTAGGTGTTATAACGTACAACCCAGATGAGTCTGGCCCACCCCAGTGAAGACGTCTCTTTGCAAGGTTGCCAGGTCACATTTTGGCCTTGGCTCTGTGAAAAGGATGGATTTCCTCTCAATTGTCAAGTGACGCTCCCTGGTACACAGGTTGAGCAGGGGAAAACGTTAATATCCTTACAAATACTTGGAGGTAAGTAGATAGGCTAATAACTTGTGTAATCTCCAAAGCATCCGACTTCCGCGTGCCGAATACGTCATAATCACAAGGTGGTAATGAGAAATAGCCACCAGGGAAGAGTAACCTGTTCCTAGTGGTAAGAAAGCCAGGATTTCAGAGTTACAGTGTAATTAATTCGCTTTTCAGGAATCAAAACACCCTAAAGCAAAAACAAGTTCAACAGACTTGTAATAACATACTATTGTAGTGTTAAGTCCTCTTATTCCTCAACACAAATCTGTTCTTCCCACGTTATCTCTACTGTGAAACCTCGACCTACGTTGCAACCACCCCCGGCCTTAGCTACCGCGTTTTGCTTTGCCTCGGTCTCCTTCCATCTCGGGTCTGCAGTCCCTGGTTGGGTAAGGGGGCTCACACCAAGACCATCTTGCTGTCCCATGGCTCTAACTCTGCTATCCCCTCACCCAGTAATCCTTTCCTGGATTTGTTTTTCCTTGCACATGTTAAATTCACATTCTTCTGAAGTTTGCAGGTGCAACACCGTCTTGCTGAGGCACGTCTCAACCCCAATGGCATACGTTAGCACTAGGTTCCAGCCTGACTTGGACTGCATCCCAGTGCTGCGAGTCTTCAGCAAAAATAATCCCACCAAAGCGGAGGAAATCCAACCTGTATGAAACCCGTGTAAGACCAGGATCAGGTCACCTGCCCTGACAATACCACCGCACCTGGTGGTGCCCAAAGCTCTCCATCGCCTTCCGTACACCTCCAGAGGCTGAGCACAGCTCCGCGCGCTGCACCCAGCTCTGGGCACTGCCTCCCGCCACCAGACCGTACCTTGGGTGTTTCGCACAGAGCAGAGAGGATTGTGATGCTGCACGAAAATATCAAATGCAGATGCGCTCCATGTACTTCAAAGTATACACTTTGATTACAGAATGCTTTTTAATGTGCATCCTTCACAGCCAGAGCAGAAGATATCAGTTAATTTTCAGCAGGGACCTCCCAGGAAGGTGAAGTTATACCTGTCTGTTCTGGCTACACCATCAAGGGATGTTTCCTTCATTTTGTTGTGTTTTCTAAAAAAATTGACTATTACTTAGGTGTTAATAAGGATCAACACTGACAGTAGCTGTAATTATATATAAAACAGCTGATAATTAAAATCTGAGCATGGAAATAATTGATTTCAGATACATATTTGATGTTATATATATTCTACAAGTTGTCCCTCTTCAGGCACGTACCAACTGAAAAAGAAGACAGATGTTGCTGACGACATTTTTGTGATGATGGGAAGCAGGAGATGGCAGAAAAGTTGAACAGATTATGCAAGTGCAATGATTTCTGACACAGGGGGCAGGAGCTGTACAAGGGTTTCATTCCCCTTCTCATCAAAAGGCTAATTTCCCCCTTTTTACATTCTGTTTATGTGGTTTATTTCACAAAATCCCATGTACCGTTTCCTGATTCTGTATTCAGTGAGCATGTGCAGGCAGGGAGTCAACAAGGGACCACAGCTGACATTGCAGTAGGAGTAGAGGAGCAATTGTGGAAAGGTTACCACTGACATATACAGACAAGAGATTGAATTTACCCGTTGTCCTGATGGACAGCCTTAATTTGGGCAATTATACCCTGCTCAATATGGATAAACATTGTAAATCATCCTAATTTTAACTCTGAAGAGGAGATTAGGGCAGCACGGATAAACTATCTATGCATGTAGCACAATATATGTTTCACTCTGAAGCAGCGTACATAAACCACAAATATAATCTATATGCTTGCAAGAGTTTAGCTCAGCTGTCACAGTGAAATTGGTTGTGGTTTTATTATCGCATACTTAGTAAGCACTTAGAGCACTAAACCAAACCATAGCTCGCTCCTGGGGACCAGCCTCTGCTAAAAATACTGAGCCCCTTCTGGATGTTTCTTTTTAATTTTTTATTTTTTTTTTTTGGTGCGTGGGTTGAGGGTTTTTTGCTTGCTTGTTTTTGTTGTTGTTGCTGTTTGTTTGGCTTTGGATATAGAGCTACCTGTGACCTAAGCACAGTTACGGCATGGATCCACCTCCAACAACAGCAGAAATTTCCCAGTTAATTTTCACACGGAAGTTTGAAGGGGTATTTACGTGGAAGCCCTGGGACAGCAGCTTTGTTAATGCTGAACGCCCTAATCCGGTTAAACATCTGTGAGGATCGGCGTTAATCGCGAGGCTGAGCCGCACTGCACGCCCCCGGGCACCGAACACCAGCGCTGCGGCGGTGCCACGGCCCCGCTGCTCCCAGCGCGCAGCTCGGGTGCCGCTGCCCACCCGCACGGAAGCACAGCAACCCTACTCTTCCTTAAAGACCACTTCTTCCCCTGCCACCCGGAGCTGCAGAACCGGCAGCCGCCGCCACGGATCGCCCCCAGGCCGGGTTGCACCCTCCTGCCTCACACCTTTCCCCGGGCCGCCAGGTGCAGCTCCTCTCGCGCCGCATCCTGCGGTCTGCTGCTTCCCCAGCTCCTGCCCCAGCACCCTCACAGCAGCCGTGGGCTTAATTATCAAAACGACATTTTAATAGTCTCCTAACTGAACTCCCTTCAAAACGTGCTGAAAGGATCCTTCTAACATCTTTTAGCTAAACTTGCTAATAGGCTGCATTTTGGCGATGAGGCCGTCCTGATGCGTGCCATGTACTGCTGGAGCCACCCCTCCCACCTCCGGTTGCTGTTGCTGCCTCTCGTCTCCTAAGTGGCTCTATTAACTGCGCGAGTATCGAGGTGGTCAGCGCTCCCACGCACCAGACCCCGGAGGAAAGCCGAGGACCGGGAAGTGATGAGGAAGGCATCAGCCCTGCCTCATTAACGGGGCTGGCACGCTGGTACCCAATCTGCGCTCCCAAGGAAGCGAATGTGCTAAATGTACTTACGCAAATTATTTAAGATCACTAGGGGTTTACTTGCTTTTAACACTTAAAAGAATAAAAAGGAAAAAAAAAAAAAGATTTTCTATGACAAGCATTAGTTTCCTTTTTTACTACCTTCTCATCTGAACCATTTCTCGCTTTGTAAAATAATTCTAAAGGGAGTCCAAACTAGTACTTAGCTGCCAAGTTAACTTTTCCACACAAACTCCAGAGTAAAAGGTGAATGTGCACGGAAACCATGCTGTGATTTCTTCTCAGTAAATACGCCATTTAATTCAGCCAACTTTTCTTCCTATTTCCTTCTTTTTACCGTTTCTTTTCACACCATTGTTCTTTGGGCAAAGGTTTATTCTAATTCCAATGACAGCAAGTGATGAGTTTATCCATTTCTCCTCACATATTTTTCTGACATACTTCTTAAAAAAAAGAAAGAAAGAAGCTGACAATATACGTACGCTCATCTCAGCCCCCTGTATCTCACACTGAGGCTCTCTATGCCCATCTGGAAAGCCTGCAGCAGCTTTGGCAAGTCATTCATTTCTGAACATGAGGACCCAGGTGAGTGCTTTGTTAGACAGGGTCTCGGTAGCTCTCCCAGTGAAGTCCTAGCCCCAGTAAAGTCTTCCAGCTGACTTTGATGGGATCGGAATTTATCCCCTCTCACAGTTGTAAATATCTGGCTATATCCTTGGCAAAAAGAAACAGATTTTTAGGACGAGGTTATTACTTCATGTAACAGCTTAGGAAAACACCCTCAGCTGAGGCGCTGACAACGAAGTCGGCCGTGCCTCTGGCCACGTCTGTTCGGGCAGGAGGCTGTGCCTGCTCTGCCCAAGGAGTGCTGCTGGCATCTCGCTGTAACCGACGTGCTGGTTTTGCTCAATTTTACAGCCGACTTCAGCAAGGCGCTGGGTTGTTGCATGAATTATCTACGGTCAGCCAACCTATAGATGTGCCGCCTGCCCCCTCCCCGCCAGCCGCACGAGCCGTGTGTTGGTCAGGCAGATTCACTCGGGCTGCTCTGGAAAAATCTGCCGGCATGTGCTTCGTCTGCTGCGCGGCGAGCTGAGGCCGGTGTCCAGCCGGCAGATGGAGGAGCGCGAGCGCTGCCCTCCGCAGATGGAGCCTCTTTACCCTGCCCTTGCTCAACTCACCCGGGAGATGACCCACTAAGAGAGCCAAATATCTCTAATTTGTCTTTACCGCTATTCGATGTGGGGCTTCCTTGTGCTTTAGGAGCGAACACAGACAATCGAGGTGCAATAAAACGAACAGAGAATATCAGACAGCACTACCCCGGCCACTGGATCTCAGTTCACAAGCTGCGGTCCGGGGGCAGCGCTCCCTGCAAGCCCGCGGTGCCGCTCCAGGCGATGCCCGTGCACCACGTGGGTCCCGGCGGAGCGGATCCATGGGAGAGGCTGCCAGAAACACTGCAGAGTGCTACGCCTCAACGTACACCACAATCAAATTATTTATTTTAATGTTAATACGGAAAAAAAATGAATATAGACCTTTTCTTCGTTTCTATTCATTATCTCTTACAGCCTAACAGTATCTTTAGAAATCCCAGGGTGATCAGCAAATCCAGGGAGATTTAAACTATATTTTTGTATTAAAATAGTCAAGGATGTAGGTGACACGTTGTGGCCCCGTGTAATTTAAATGTGATAGATTTAAAGGTAAAAAGCTCCTTGCAGTCTGTTGCGGAGTGGGCCAGATTCCCATCTCAATTACAGAGAGATAAGCCCAGACTAACAGCGCTGGCTTCTGAATGTTGGACTTACTCCAGATTTACACTGGGTGTAGCCGAGATTAAAATATAAGCTATTGTGTTCACGTCTCATTCTCTCTAAATGAAATATTTATCTATGCATCACAAATAGGTAGGAAAACCTAGTGCATAGTTCTCCTCCTCCAAGCTGCCCAAGTCCCTAATTATAAAGAGGGAACAGAGCTTTAAAAAGGACATTCGTCTTCCTTTCTTCATCACAATGATATCTTCAAAACTAGAATATTAAGGAAATAGAAACCAGGGTTTTTAAGGTTTTTACAGTCTGTGCTCCAGGGGAAAACAGGCACTCAGCTACGACTGAAATTGCTTCACAACGTGTGCTTCTGGGCCTGTGTTATCCTCACTCCACAGATGAGCAGAAAATATAGTTTGTTTCTTTTTTTTTTCCCCCTGGTTTGGCATCTGTGGCTCACTTAATGCTCCTGGATCCTGCAATGTTCTGAGGGAGAGACAAAGAGCGCTCACTGAATATTTTACTGGAGAAAAAACCCTGCTCCTGTCTTCTCTAAGTGTGCCTCGTGCATCCTTAAAATGACCCCTTATAGAGATCATGTGAAGAAAAATAAAATCACAGACCTTTTGTTCATGAAAAAGCTGAATCTTTAGGGTCAGTCGCTTCCCTTTGAAGAGCCAAGATTCATTTCAGAACTCATCAAAACAAACCATTTATCATTAAAATATTAACTTTTTTTTTTTTTTCTTCTTCTTTTTTTTTTTTTCATGCAGATTTGTCCTGTGCAGCAGGAGGGCCGTAGCAGCAGGGATCAGCACGTGCCCAGGACTGGCAAGGACACCCCTCTCTGCCAGGCCCCCAGGGAGCCCCAGGCGCCTCCTGAGCCTCCTACAAGCCCAGCTCATCCTCCAGCTCTGTGCCACTCATGCACACGGAGTTACAAAAGCACAGGCAGCTGTAAGTACTCATCCATGTCTACGTTTAAGCAAGGAAAGGCAAATGCTTAGTCCGGAGTTCAAACCCTGAGACTCGGCTGAATGGCGCGTGCTGTTGGGCCACACAGCCCAGCTGGCTGGGCTGGGACTTGGTGTCCGTAGGACTGGACTTTGCAGCCCAAAGCCAGCTGATGTACACGACGCTGTTCGGCAGCCACCAGGCCACCTCCGGTCCCCTGCTTTGCTGCAAGCAGACAGCAGTGCAGGCTGTGGGGCTGTAAATATCAAGCCCATGAGGACTGAGCACATCCTGTGGTCCTTACAAGCCCCCAGGCGCCAAAACGATCTGAAACCCTAAGGCAGTTCTCTCACCAAGGTGGTATTTGAGCTCCCAGGTTCACATCTGTTCCCGCGCTAATGATCTCACGATATGATACCATTTTACAGGCAAAACTCCTGTGGACTTCAGTGCTGTTTGTCCAAAGTAAAAGTATTCAGCTACAATGTTTAATAAACATAACTTGCTTGACACCAGTCTCTTGCAGGCGTTTGCATTTCTGGTGCAATGATACACTGTTGTGCCCACGAAGCTCTTATTTTAGCTCACTGTAAGTGCATCGAGGAACTCAGTCTCAAGTAAAGAATTCTGCAAGACCACCAGCTGGACCACGGCGTGAGTACCGCTCCCAGCCGGGAGGCTGGCCATGAACCTACACAGCGGAGTTCGAGGCGACGCTGATGTCAGGGTTACAGCTCTTGACCCCGCTCAAGGATAATCCACGTTGGACTGAGATGCTAAGACAGTCCATCGCCACCTCAAAACTTACGAGCAGCAGCACAGAGGAAGCTCAGAGGGCACCTGCCACCCTCCAGAACCAGAGGTTACCAAAAAGTGTTCCAACACAGCCCGACCACCGCGGGCTCTCACCCCACAACCAGCCCCACGCACCTACGGCTGTGCCGGGGCTGGTTACAGATGGGCACGCCACTGAACACGTTCTTTGCTGTCACTGAATGCAAACAGCCTCCTTCACAACTTTATCGGCGACCACGTTTGACTTCAGGTGAAAAAAGCCAGGACGGTCCAACTTTATCCTTGAGCCAACAACAATCCGAGCCCTTCGCAGAACATGAGAAGGAGAAGTTTTTAGATTTCATAAAGCATAATCAAATACTGTTTAGGTTGATGTGATGCAGCACAAAGCTCATACGGAAAGTATAGGTTGGTCTCCTGTTGCTGAGAGCAGGGAATAGGCTGCCTGTGACTGGAATACGCTGCATTGTTTGAGCTGCAGCACGGCGCTGCGAAGTCCTTGCTGATTCTGACTCATGCAATGAAGAAGTGTCCTGAGAGTTCAGGAGCAGAGAAGATTTATACCATATCCGTGATATTTATATTAATAAATGATTCATGTTATTGCAAGGACCACTGCTCAAAATGCTTTGCCTTTAGAATTGTGGACAAACAACAAAAAAAATTGCGTTTCTCAAGATCTACTGATGTGGGTTTACACGGTGCTCTAATGTAATCACAAGAACATTAAACAGTGCGAAAGTCTTCTCTCTTTTCCATGGCTGATTAAGCAGTTGGGAACAGAGAATTTACTGTGAAAAAAGCAAACAATTATATGCTATCTGAGGTAAACATTACCTTAGTAATGGAAGCTGAGCTTTAGAACCTTATTGTCAGTAGGGATTAGCATTATAATACTTAAAATGACATTTATAACACTTACTGAAATTACAAGAATGAAGTCTGTGGAGACACAGAAATGAAATCAGCTCAATGTGTTTTTATAAGAATACTGAAATCTAAGTCCCTTAGAGGAAAGATATAGACATTAACAGTTTTTGCAGGCTTCCATTAGCTGTTCAAATTTGAATACTGTTTCTTAGGTGAGCTCTAATCTTCTTTGAATCCTCCCAACACATTTTATCTGTAAAAAATTGTAGTTAAAAATTTAGTTTGATGGAATGATATTTAAGTGCTTTTCCTCATCTACGCCCTGAAAGAGCCCCTGAGAGTCTTACTGTAATTTGTTCAAACGAAATAATATTTTCGTTTCCTGGGTTCTCTTTGTTGTCTTGTGTGATGAAAAGTAACATTTCTTTTCTTTCGATCCTATTAAATGTGGCTTTCTGAATGCCAGCCGCTCAATCAAAATAGAATCTGGCACGCTTGCACCCAGCTTAAAAAATGTGAACTGCCACATGGAGTTTTTGATCTAAATGTGACATGTCACCAGGAGAAGGCTTGGAGTAGTATTTCCAGAGCCATAATCAAGTGTTATAAACAATTGGTTTTCATTCATTGACACAGTTTGTCATCACCTTTTCATTTTAAATGTCTGGTTATTGAAATTCACTGAATGCGAGAGACGCTACAAGCAGGCCAGCACTGAAGTAGTTTTGTTTCCCAGCCCGCAGCTCCTATAAAAAGGCTTAAGCATGGAGCCCCGTGCAAAGACCCTCGTCCCCCAGCAGCCTCCAGCGCAGGATTTCAAACACCAGCTCGCTGGGAATTGAAGGCAGACCGCACCTCACACATCCAGGGTCTCAGTTCTTGCACACAAACACGACCCAAAGAAAAAATAATACCTAAAAATGTTTTTTTGGCTCAGTCATTCACCTGTTTAAATCAGCACGGTCTTCCACTGACACTGCAGGAGCCTGACTAAATATCCCTACGCCAAAAGCTCCAAATCAAAACACAAAGGCATAGGGAAGGCCATTTCAGTTAGAGCATCTGGTGGATAAACAGCTATCAAATAGTTTCGCCACTGTATCAAACCTAAACTTTTCTGGGGTCTGAATTTATTTTAATTCCAAATTTCTTATCTCTGTAGAGGAGCTTCCTAGTACCTTTAACAACCATACGCATTCCCTTGTCCTGGAAGTGCTCTGAACTACTTTCTGGTTAGAGATCCGAAGAGCAGCCTTTCCACCCCCTCTTGTTTTTTACCCAAAGCATTACGACGTTATCTCAGGAAATACGTGAGTGGCTTGGCAGTGCTGGCCTTACAAGGGGCTCCTGAGAAATAACACAAAGGACAATGATTTTAGCAAGGTTGA